>JAAEAF010001956.1:0-165761 GCA_011037195.1 Triatoma infestans | reverse complement strand
GTTCTCCCGTTACAGACAACACTGTCCATCACCGGACAGTGAACTGTAAGAGGGTCCTAGGAAGAGAAAATCTAAGGGCAGCACGGCTGGATTCGAACCCATATATACATTGTATATAAATTGTGTTTTGTGTAAAGCCGGTGGTTACGAATGCATACGACTTAGGTGTCCATAAGTAAGTAATATTCTTGGTGTTTGAGAATATAAAGGTTTTCAAAAAGATGTCTGGAACTAAAAAGGTATAAATGGAGATATGTACAGGTGATGCGAATTCGATGACCAGTCTGGAGAAAGTGTTTGGAACATCCACAGAGAGGATGGAAAAGCAGCGATTGCTGGATTGAAGTTTAAATGGTGGTGTAGCAATATGGGCAGACAAAGAAAGTCGTGCCATGCTTTGTAACAGATATTTTTGATGAATTCTATTGCTAATAGGCAAGTAAAGTAAAGATTTCAAACACAATTTTAATGTGTGGATATTATAAATTAATAATATATTTAGGGAAGGGATTAGCTCAGTGGTAGCGCGCTGGACTAGTAACGTGGAGATCACGGGTTCGAATCCAGCCGTGCTGCCCTTAGATTTTCTCTTCCTTAGGGCCCCTACGGCCACTGCCGGCTGATGGACAGTGTTGTCTGTAAACGGGAGAAAACTGTCCGGAGGCCGGCAGTGACTGAGGAAGGCTCCGGGGCAAATGACCACGGATGTGGGACGCCTTAAATTAAAAAAAACAAAAAACTTAAATTATTTAATGATAATATATATATATATAAAATTCAATATATATACTATATTATGTAATATTATATATATAAATATATTATATAGTACGTACTACACAAATATAATAAAATTTCAGAGATAAGGAGTTTTATAGTTCAAATGTGGACCATGTTCTGAAGGAAATTGACCTCCCACTTTTTCTATAAAATAAAATGAGCGCAAAAGATGGCCCATTTCTTACTGATTAAAGTGCAAAAGGTGGAGAACTAGAGAGTTGATAGCGAGGAGTAGAGCACACAGCTGTCAGGTGGGGGACAGGGAGGAGTTTGCCCTCGCTACTGTAAATGATGTCTGACAATAAAATAGTAATACTGGGCCAGAACGTGCCTTCTGAATCATTAATACAGGGCCGCTGTTATATAGTGGCGGTAAACTTGCGGCCAATATTGTTCTGCACCTCTATTAAATGTAAACAAATTTGTTCGCATGGAACGCAAAAAGAAAATCTGATGTCAAAAAATTCATACAACTTTCTCATGTTGCACCTCCGTAGTTTTATTCCATATTTTCTACAAATTTGGAATGTTTACTTAATATTAAGTAACTGGATATTATAACGGAGTTGATGAGGAGAGAAATTGGGATTGATTAATTAGACGAGATATGAAGACACTGTTATAATTTAGCTATAAGCTTACACAAACTGCACTGCACTTGTAATGATTTTATACAATAAAAGGTGGGAGTAGAGACATGACACGGTGCGATGTATATGGTTGAATCTGATAGGTAGAGAGATCCATGTCTAGATCTCTCACTGGCTTATATACAGGTTCTCCCCACTCTAGCGCGCTTAAGTCAGAGAGTACCAGAGAGAATCTGTTTTCTCTCGGTTGGGCTTATGCTATCTCTCTTGCCGTTACATGGATAACGTCCAGTTCCAGCTATTCCAGACAACACTTTTCTGTACCGTTTTATCTGTTCTTAGTTACCAGCCTGCACGATCCGTACGAACACCGTATGTCATACAAAACTTATAGAAACATCATTAACTCGGATGATCGGATAAAGATATCACACCAGGGGGTCCTGTTATCACCTCACCATTCGACAAGAGGCTCATTAGTGACGTCATCTGAGCTTCATAACACACCCCGCTCCAACAGCCCATACACGAGGCCCCTTGAGAGATTACGACTACGGCTTTTAGCAAGTTAAAAAAGGTGGCTCTGAGGGAATACTTCAAGAATATAAAAGTAATATCCTCATCTCTTATAGAAGAATTATAATACAGTATTCAGCCTATTCCACCAGTGGGCCAGCAAGTCTGTTACACGCCTAGCTACTCTATCTCTATAAAATCCTTGCAGAATTCTTTTTTTTAAAGTTGTAATTATTCTCGTCAATATCACCAGTAGTTGGTGGATTGAGTCTTTCGATTCCGACCAATCTCAATATTCAATTAAAAAAGCGGAAACAAATCACTATAACATGATTAGAAGGTTGAACATATTGTCCGACCTAGATTTAATACAAACATGTGTGAACATCTTCAGTATTGACAGCTACAACACATTTATTGGTTGTCTAAAGTAAGGAAGACATATAATGTGAGGGGAGTCGAGACTTGAAGGAGGGGGTTAGTAATTCAGGAAATTGGTTTCACTTAGTGTCAGAAGAGTTCGCTTTACAAACCCCCATTATTATTCTTGTTTTATATCTGATCTAATATGGCTGCTCTTATAATCATCGCTTCTGTTTTCAAACAAAACTCCAAATATGATTCAATAATATGAAAATATAGCTCACAGCTAGCCATTAAAATGGATTTTACTTTTAAAAAAAGCAAGTTCAAAAAGACTTACCTTAACATTGTACACCCACAGTGGAGCTTCATTGCATGCGGAAAATCCCACTTCACCGCCGAAAACATAAATAGAGTCCTTAAAGGCTACGGCTGAATGTTCCTGCAAACTTGGAGGTCTTTCACCATCCGGTTCTAATAGTTCCCACACACCTTCATCTAAAACAAAAATAACAGTGATACAATACTTCTGAAAAGATATGCGATCTTTGATAACTGAAATGTTTTACTCTATCTTAGGGTAGAAACAGCAGAATTACATCGTGAAGTTTTTGAAACTATTCAATGGACATATTTGTTTTGAGATCTTCTCAAGTACAGAAGAAATCTTCCTCTTGCTATCTTAATAGATACGTTAAATAGTAGGGTAGTAGAGGATACCAGAAGGATTGGTTTTAAGTAGGTTGAAGGTATGTCACCGAATACCCAGACTTTCTTAAAATAATTCTTTCTGGACATCTGTTCACAAACTGAAGTGATCGTTCACATTTTTAAGCACTTCCAAGATTAAGGAATTCGTTGGAGCCTTTTTTTTTCTCACTCTTGGTAGTATCTCTGCCAACAGAGTTTATTTACCTACACGTTTCATTAATATATATTACATGTAATAATATTTTAAGACAATAAAAAATAATTATTTAATTAAATAGCATGGCGAACATATTGCAACAAAAACAAAACAGCAAAGAAACAAACAAAATCATCTAGTTATTTATGGTGCTTAGACTGACTGTCTGTAAAATCAATGAAGTCTTGCAGATAGTCCCTGAATACCAATTGATCTTCATTGACTGGCCATTGGTTTTTCCCTTATAGACCTCGGACAATATTAATTTAGCACCAGTACCTATAGAGTTGAGGAGAATCGTATAACAGATAACGATAATCTTGCATATCGTGGGAGCCGTTGTGATGTGATGGAAGCAAGAAGCAGGAAAATTAGATATTCTCAATATATTTTCAAAATATCAGTACCGTCAAATTGATGGTCTGGCAATGGGAAATTGCTTCTCTCTAGTCATAGCCAACATACCCATGAACGATTTAATGGACTCTGTCCTTCCTTCTCTCCAGAACTCTATTTTTTCCATCTTCAAGTTTGTAGACGATTTGTTTTTCACTATTAATCCAAACCACACTTCCACTATCCTTCAAACCTTCAACTCTTATCATCCAAGCATACAATTCATATTAGAAACCGAAAACAAAATAGCCTTCCTTGACACACTCATCATTCGCAAGCATGACAACACATTCACACACAACTGGTACACTAAACCCATTTACAACTGGAAGACTACTACACTTCCTTTCAGACCATCCTTTACATCAAAAAATAAACACCATAAAAACCTATATAACCGTGCAATCCTATAACGTGATTATCATATATATCTAATTCTCAAAACCAACCAAAAATACACAAACAAACCTCCAACGCAGAACCTTCAAAACATTCCACCGAACACGAATACTGAATCTCCCATTTACCACTCGCTCACCTTCATTAGTCCTATTTCCAACAAAATCAATAACATCCTCAAAAACTTTATCACCCAACCTACGAGAAAATTAAAGACCCTATTGAAAAATCTAACAAAACACATACGGTATACAAACTTCAATGTACGATTACACCAAACTGCAACGCTTGCTACATAGGTGAATCCAAACAGTTTTTTTCACAAAAAAGACTCAGAAAACACGAACTAGACATTATTAACAAAAAAAACTGACAGCAATGCTCTCGCTAAACATGTTCTGGACTTTCAATCATGCGATCGATTTCAATAACCCTTCCATTTTAACCACTTACCACAGCCATTCAAAATGTCTTCTATCCGAATCTTTACAAATTCACCACCATCCAAATTCTATCAATTTTAAAAAAGACAAAGAAATCATAACTTCAACTTACAACAATATTTTTCTAACCAAATTCTGAAAATATTTTCTTCCAAATTTGAAATAGCCCCGCCTCACTACAAACATTTTTCTTATCCCTTCCAACTTTTAACAGTTTTTTAAATTAAAAAAAAAAAAAAAATCTGGTGTGAAACACTCACACAACTTTCTCTTACTCCTGTTCTCAAAATTATAATTGACAAATTTATAGTTTGTGCAGCTAATTTCGATATCGAAAATTTGACACGATTACAATACTTCCTCTTACTAGGAGTAAGAGAAAGTAAAAATACTTTCTTCGTCTGAATCTCAACATACGCTCCTCTCCTATCTTTATCTATTTTATTTTCTCTTATTGTTAATATCATTTTATTTATTTTACGTCACTTCTGTTTTATAATTTCTTCTGTTAATATTTCTTTAATTTAAATTTTTTTTTTGTTATAAATCTATTCACTTTTTCGTAACTACAATGCTCTACAATAATGCATTTTCTCCAATAAATGTTACAGACCTCCTGAAGAAGGGTTCCAATGGTACCCGAAACGCAGAGCAATAAAGAATTCTTTTTCTTTAAAAAACTCCTCCTTGCCGTACAAACATCTCATTGTAAAAGTTAAACTTTTTGCACGAAGAAATAGCATGTAAAAACAGTTGACATTTGTGTTGAATAAAAGTGGATTTCTATTATGTTGCTGAATGAAGCGATGTATCACAAAATGAATGTCTTTTTTTTATTCCATTGTGCACGAAAACTAACCACCCTCCGGTTGGGTGAATATGACGTCTGTTTACTACTACACTTTCTATAGAATTCATTACAGTACACGCAAAGGGAATTTTTGTCTATTTGTCATTGGTTAATCCAACGTATTGACTATCGATATAATACAGTTTGGTAATAAAACTAAGTTCATTGTCTTTTCTTTTTTTTATTACAACTATTACTTAATGTAATCATGTATGTTTTACTTACTTAATGAATATCTCCATAGGTCTTTGAGCGGGATATTACCATTTCTGCCAGCCAATAAGTAAAGGTAACCTCCGCACAAGGTTACACTGTGTTTAGAACGAGCACTTGGAGTTTTGGCGGTATTCTCGTTTTTTGGCGTGACTGGTGTCCACATCTATAAATTATTAAAAGTTTATATTTTAATTAAAGAAATATTATTTAATGTAATTAAAAAAATTATTTATTATTTTTTTTTATGGACAAGCTAATGTAACGAATATTTTTTGTTATTGGACACGTATGGCAGGAGTTTATTATTGTTTTAAACGTTACCTATTTGTACTAATAAACATTCCTACAGTCACTAATGTCTAAACTAATTAATAATACTAAAATTTTGCTGAACAATCGTTTACGCAAATAACTAAATTTTAACTTCAGTTATTAAAAGTGTTTCTAATGGTTATCCCAAAGCAGTTGTTTTTTAACTTTGGTGATCGCAAGCTACTGATCTTTTGATGCCCATGTGGTAAAACATCAAATATTTTTAAATATGCTGTCATAATATATAAATAAGGCTTATCATCTGATCTTTTTTGACGATTCCGTTCAAAGCTTGTCGTTACCTATGTACTCCTCCCCACTAAACGAGGTTCGTCAGCAAAAGTCATGACACCATCATTCAAAGTATATCATATAACAAGCTACCCCTAGAGATGTTAAGACTGCCTTTCTCCACATTTATTATTAAGGAATTAAGGAGTATTCTGTAGTTGAATGATGAAAGTTGTCCAAAATACTCTAGCAATTCCTAAATGAAACATCAAGACACAACTGTCTGTGATTTTTTTCCCCGTTTTTCTATTATGCTATTGCGTACCTTAATAAACGAAACTTCTCGTACTCCTCCACAAACATGTATTTCCAATGACATTTAAATTTTAAAAATTCGACATGATTCTTCTGTCAAATTTTCCCTTTAATTTGATTGGATACTTCTGTCTTTTCCCTTCTAATGGTTTCATGTGGTTCTCACGCGTTGGTCTAGTGGCTAGTGCACTAGCCTTTCGTGCGAATTCAGGGTTCGATTCCCGTGAGGAAAAAGTTGTTGTTGACCCAGCATCGTGATGCAAAGTGGGAAGCTATAGTTAGTAGCGCCATAGGTAGCGAAAGCAACGGCATGCTTACCACACGCCGCCTATTCGAATCGCCGTCTGGCAAGCCCTTCATGGATGTTGCACCACAGGGAAGGAAGATGGTTTCATGTGACCATGAGAATGACTGAATGCGAATTATTTGTTATATTTGTTCATGAAAAAATGAAATCAATACGTATGTAATTAATGTTTCATATACACATTGCAGTGTGCATGCGTACAAATATGTACAAAATGGATGTGTTAGGTGGAGAGAATTTAGGTCTGGTTGATGATATAAGAAGAAGACTTGGTTAACACTGGTTAATTAATATATTAAATTAAGTGATACAGACTGGCTGGACTTTACAATAGAGAAATGTTTTAAGGTAGAATGCTATGAAAATGACACGTAATAATTGGATGTACTGAACGCAATTTTTATGGTCTGCCCGTCGCTATATTTATACAGTTTCTCCCACTCCAGTCCGAGAGAGTGGTTTTGGTTTTGCACTTTATTCTCTTTGGTTGCTGTCACATATAATAACCAGATGAAAACTGACCACAAGATTTTCTTTTACTGAAATAGCCCGTATTTTCTGAAATTCTAAAATTTCATACTTTCGGGGATCCCATAATACAACCATAAACCTATAAAAAGCATTGCATGGATCATTATTATCAAAACTTCCACATTATTATCAAAATGACACTGACAGATAAAATTTTAGCATTTGAGTGTATGGAATGCGAGGTTTAAAATTTAATTACCGGAAGTATCTACATATCGCCTTCTAATCGTCATAATATGCTCACATCAAAATTACAGAACGATCTAAACATTACAAAACAAGAAATTAAAGAGCCAAAATTTGACTATATTGAAAGATTTGAAATTATGAATTTCAAAAAATATCTATACAATTGCAAGCCTAATTCTGATGTTTGATTCAAATATGAGAGATACAAATATAGTTTTAAAATGAGCAAAATTTGTTCAGGGAGCAAAATACTGGGAATCAAAATTTGAGTGTATTATGGGATCTGAAAATTTTAGCTTCCAATAATTCATATATCATTGCAGATTTAATGTTGATATTTAATCTATATATATATAAAAATTCAGCATCCGTATGTTTGTGGCCGCAAAACTCGAAAAGTAGTCAATGGATTGACTTGAAATTTTTACACAACGTTGTATTTCTATATAAGAGTGTCTATATATTTTTACTCCGAAGTTCCCACGGAAACAGGAACTTCTCCGAGCGTTTCGCGAGGTTGGCAGAAACAGACCCAGACGCGTTGCAATGGTGGCTCACTCTCTGAACCTCTTTCTCAACTACTTATAAGTACCTCTATTCTGAAGTTCCCAAGGAAACGGGAAATTCCGAGCTAAAATCCGCTCAAACGGCCATAATGCGTTAGCACTTGCTTCTTCAGGTATTGCTGCTACGTTGATGGAAGGAGGTAGAACAGTGTATTCAGCTCTTAAACTGTCCTTGACTTAAACATGCGCTTCACAGAAAACCCAACATGTAACATTTCTAAAACATCAAGGAATGGGAAAGGTTCTTGGGACGTGCAAAAATCATTGTATGGGATGGGTGTACAATGGCTTATAAGAAGTCATTGGAAGCATTAGACCATACATTGAAAGAATTGCGAAATAATCAGGTTCCATTTGGTGGAGTATTGGTGTTATTAGCCGGTGACTTCAGGCAAACGCTTCCAGTGATACCTCGCTCAACATCAGCTGATGAATTGCATGCCTGCTTGAAAAATTCAACTCTCCGGAGCACAATAAAAAAAATTCATTTAACAACGAATATGATAGTTCAACTTCAAAACGATCCAACAGCTGCCATATTTTCAAGACAACTGCTTGAACTCGGTAACGGCACTGCTCCTACAAATCCGGAAACGGGAAAAATCACCTTCCCATCTAATATCTGCAACGTTGTACATTCAAAAGTAAGGTAATGCCTACTTTTTCAGGCGGGCTTAATGTCCAACTACCAAATTAGATGTCGTGGATGGGGGCGGAAGCACCTACTTTACTGTTATCATATTTCATACCAATATAAAATTTAGCAGTTATACGCGGGGCTCGAACTGGGGTCCTCCCAGTTACAAGTCCATGCTCATGCGTTATTCCACTAACGTGGGCAGGCCACGTTGTTAGAATGGAAGAAACTGCCATCTCCAGAAGAGCGCTGTTTGGTGAACCGGGAGGGAAAGAAAGGTTGGTAGGCCGAAAATAACATGGCTGGATCAGTTGCGAATGATGCAAGACAGCTGAACGTCCGGAATTGGTGGATCGCGGCGAAGGATTGAGAATCATGGCGTAGGATTCTTGAGCAGGCCAGGACCCAGTAATGGGTTGTAGCGCCAAGGAGTAAGTAACTAAGTAAAATACGAAAGTGGACAAAAAGAGAAAATAGTTGGTGGGGCGTAAAATAGCATTTGGTAAAGTTGCACTTCTGGTTGGTGAATGTCTAGACAAATAAGGTTCATGTGAACGCCAGGGTGTATTTGCGTATGTATGTAATCATCTGTAATGGTACCGCAAAGATAATGCAACCACAGCAGATAGAAGAGAGGCCCTCTCTGGTTAACAGAGACTACTCTCTGACTTAGGAGGCTAGAGTGGGAGAACCTGTGTATATACGCCAGTGGGAATCTGTCTAAAGAGATCTATCAGATACAACCATACAACTGTACATCGCATCGTGTCATATCTTTACTCACACCATTCATTCTATCATTTTCATTATAAAGTCCAGTGCAGTTAGTGTAAACTTAGCTACAGTATCTTAGTGTCTTGATATCTCGTTCATTTAATCAAACCTAATTTCTCTCCTAAACAACTCCATTATATCATCCATAGAAAGGGAAATGGAGAGAGCAAGAGAGTGTGAAAGAAAAAAAAAAATAAAGAGAAAGGGAGAAGAAAAAGAAGGCGATAACGAGAAAGGAAAATGAGAGAGGGAAATAAAAGGGGAAGAGACAAAGTCAGGTAAACAGAGGAAGACCGAAAGTTGGGAGGAAGAGAAAGAAAGTGGGAGAGTAAAAGATAAAGAGGAGAGAAGAGATGAAGTCAGAAAGAGAGGGGGAAAGAAGAATAGAGAAAGAGAGAGGGAAAGGAGGAAGAAAAAGAAGGAGAGTGGTTGTGAGGTGAAGAAAGAGTGAGTTAAAGGTGGGGAAGGAAGGGCAAGAGAAGGGGCAGGGAGGGAGCGAGAAATAATATTCTCTGAAAAAACATTTTCGTATCAAGAAAGCCGTGAAGTTGGTGAATTTCCTAACTCGAAAAACTGGCCAAATAGGAAGGGTAAGTGAAAGCAATGGTGTGCTATGTGATATAGTATAGAAATAGGGTCGTCAGGACTGAGACTACTGCAGGACCCACGACATACAATATTGTAACGCAGCCAGTGGTGCCATCTAGGAGAGAAGGCAGGTACCTAAGGTTCTCCTAGTGGCCGCTGGGAACTCTGGCGGCGCTCTAGTTCTCTCTAGAGGAATCGAGGAAGTTCTAGAAGATTCCCCACCGGTATAAATAGTGGGACCGCAGAGAGTTGAGAGAGTTTTCCAATTACAAACGTAGTCACTAGTTTGTGAAAAGTGTATAAAAAGTGAAAAAAGTGAACTTCTGTGGTTTAAACTGTGAAGTAATTATTATTATTTTTTTTTAATTTAAGGCGTCTCAACATCTGTGGTCATTTGCGCCCGGAGCCTTCTCAGTGCACTGCCGGCCTCCGGACAGTGTTCTCCCGTTACAGACAACACTGTTCATCACCGGACAGTGAGCTGTAGGGGCTCCTAGGAAGAGAAAATCTAAGGGTAGCACGGCTGGATTCAAACCCGTGATCTCCGCGTTGCTACCACTGCTAATCCTTTCCCTTGAAGTAATTATTATTAAGTGTTGTATTTTGTAATTTATTGTGTATAACAATAAATTGGTGTTTTCTTTATTGAAGTTTAGAGTATTTTATCCATACGAACCCACTTAAAACTAGTTGCAGTAGCTAGTTTAGAGGGAAAAAGTTACAATATTTACTGAACTGCTAGCTTAGATCTGAATACCGGCTACGACAAAACAGAGATTACTAACATTTATTAACTGCTGCTTAAGAGCAAGAATTGCGATCGTGTTAAGACTTTTCAGAAATGGTGACATTTCTACGCGCAATACAAGAATGTGAATGTGAAAGTTTGCATTCCTAATGTTTCCAAAAAACGGCTCCAACTTTTATCATTTAATCTTCTAATCAATTCTAGTGGAGGGAGAGGATGTTCTCATTGTGACTGAGCTACAAGTGGGTCATGTACCCCAGGCATGAACTCGCACACCACATCTGACCCAATAATAAATGAATGGAACTCTATCCTGCAACTGGTTCATAGATAAAACGGTAACAGTGACAGAAGGTAAAGTTTCATTTCAAGATGTTGTGAGATAAAGCTGAAGACATTATTACTCCATCATAAAAAATACAGGGTGGTATGGTGAATTGGAGCGGAAAATCTTTTAACCCTTTTTTTGTTTTGCAAGTTGGTAACAGTGGCAAACTACACTACCCGGCCTTAATTAACAATCCCCACCAACATAAACTACACACCACACTTCTTGCTGACCTAATTGTTTTTCCGCCAAATACTCAAAGAGACCTGAAATGTAATCAAATTTATCCTTTAATGTAATTTTTTACTTTCTCTTAGTTCAGGAGTAATAAAATTCAACGTTGTTTTATAGAAATAATACAGAGTTTAAAAGAGAATGAGAGAATATCGATTGAGATGCTAGACGCTGGTCTATAAATCTAATGGAAAGAGTTCAAACTGAATTCTGCACAGTTGAATTGAGTTGGGGGGTGGGAGTAAACGGGACAATGTCTAGAGTGATTAATATGTCTTTTCTGTAGACAGCCTTCTTGCTAAACAATACTGTCATGGCGCTGTAATGGTCTATTTCATTCATTTTTTCTCTTACCATATAAAAGGAAGTACTGCGATCAAGGCTACTTTTCGAAATTAGTATTCACCGGAAATACAAGTTTTAAGGACCTTGAGATAAGAAAAAAAAATTGGTGTAAACACTCGCACGACTTTCCCTTATTGCAGTGAATACAATTTTAAAAAACAAAACAAAAACGGCGACGACTCTTCCATCGCATCACCCCAAACCCGGATTCACCCCACTCCCATTGCCCACCATCGCTGGGTGTCTGTACTCGATATTCCAGACTAAACTCTAAACCTAAACACTCACACACCATAAACCATTCATACAAATAAATACTTTCACACACATTTTCTAAAAAACCTATTTACAATACCTAACTCATTCACACCAATAAATATTCCCATCCTAATGAATACTTTCATACGTCAAAGTTCTACATCAATCAAGCCAATAAATACTTACACATATTTAAAAAAAAAAAAAAAAAATCCTACGAACTAAATTACTCCGAACTCATTTCCGCTAATCACTCTCACACATATTACGATACCAAATTGAGCCCCTTCTTTTTCCTTCATAACAATATGAACTAATTTCACCACCCAGATGTGAAAATGCTTTTTCTCCAAATAGATCTTTGCATTCTAAACTTTGATGATTCTCCCTCTGCAATTCCTCAACAAATATCTTTCTTTCTTTTTCACTCCACCGGTCACAATCAAACATCATATGCAGTGCAGTTTCCTTCATTCTAGATAAGCATCATAGGTCTTCTTTTAAACGAAATCTAGCCACGTAAGCTCCAAAGTTTCCGTGACCACTAATCATTTGTGTTGTAAAAGGAAGAGGAAGTATTGTAATCGTGTCAAATTTTCGATCCGTTTTGGGCTCTCCTGAGTGGTTTTTAGCAAATGGTCTCTGTGTATGTGTATGTATATATGTGAACAGCATAGCTCATAAACGAAAACCGTAGAAAGTTGAAACTTGCTACTCCATTTAAGTATCACCATGGCATCGACAGTACGTTATCTGTCAAAATTCCTCAACACCATGGCATCGACAGTACGTTATCTGTCAAAACTCCTCAATTGGAAATACCACTTTACTGTTTTTTTTTTTTTATGTTTTTGCGATTTCTCAAAAATGGCTCCGACGATTTTCTTTAAACTTGGTATATCAACTACATATACAAATCGCTACAACTTTTATTTGAAACATTTCTCCGGGAAAAATCATTAAGGGCATTTCCGGGGAGAGTGGGTTAGGTTTTCATCTAAAGTGCTATTTCAGTTTATTAAACAATTCTGCCTTCTTAATAATGTTAATTAGAATTAAATATGTTGCTGAAAATTCCGAGTTTGAAAAAATCGGATAAGCGGAAGTGCATTTATTTTAACACTTTACTAAATGATTTCTTCACTTTTTCGCGATTTTCTCAAAAATGGCTCCGAACGATTTTCTTGAAATATCGTGTATCAATCAAACATGCAATGATCTACATCTTTTACTTAAAACATTTCTTGGGAAAATTCATTTAAGGGCACTTTTAGGGGAGAGGTACAGCTATGATACAGCTTCCTCTAAATTGCTATCATAGTTGATTATACAATTCTATCATCCAAACAAAATTAGTTAGAAACAAATAGATGGCCAAAATTCCGAATTTTAAGAAAATTAGTAAACCGGAAGTGCGCAATTACTGAACAGTTTTTTTCAATTTTCGACTAATTTCATTAAGTATGGTACACAAACTACATTTGTCAATTATAATTTTGTGAACAGGAGTAAGAGGAAGTTGTGTGAGTGTTTCACACTAGATTTTTTTTATTTATTTAGCCTTAACATATTATATACAGAGATAATGAGGGGATAATCGTCTAACCAAGTTAGTCGAAGTGATGACTAGTAATAAAGAAGAGAGCGCCAATAACAGTGAACAAGCCTGACATTTAAAATTTAATTCCACAGATTCCATTAAACACTCTAAAATCAACTTTTTCGGATAAATGTTTGAATCAAAAATGATTCGTTGATAACGGTGCAGTTAACATTCCAAGTTTGCCTTCACATAAAAAAATCTTACATGTTTAATATGTTAATATGCACATGAAGTTTAATGTATAACCGATCAGTAAAAAGTTGGTAGTCACGGTTGAAGGACAGATTATTGACTTCCGGTCAGTTCCCCACTCGAAGTGTCAAATTTGAACTTCCTGCTACTTTTTTTTCGTTATTGAGCTATAATGTTCACACATTGAGATTACTGGCTAAAAATAGTGTTTTGATTTTCAGATGGTCTCGTAATAAGTATTTCTTCTGACGAAAGTTCAATGTGAACATTTGGTATTTTTGATGATATTTTTATCCTACTCTGGGGAACTCAGAAAAACATGTACTTCCGGAAAAATCTTGACACTTATGACGAAAATTTGACACCGTCGCAATACTTCCTCTTTGGCTCTGTGGTAACGCGCTGGACTAGCAACGCGGAGATCACGGGTTCGAATCCAGCCGTGCTGCCCTTAGATTTTCTCTTCCTAGGAGCCCCTACAGCACACTGTCCGGTGATGGTCAGTGTTGTCTGTAACGGGAGAACACTGTCCGGAGGCCGGCAGGGCACTGAGAAGGCTACGGGCGCAAATGACCGCAGATGTTGAGACGCCTTAAATTTAAAAAAAAAAACTTCCTCTACTCACTACTCACTCTACTCACTATCAATAAGAGAAAGTTAAAAAAAAAGCTAACTACCCGTTAGAGGGAAGAAAATGATATAAAGGAAAATAGTCCCATTAAGTAATTAAGTAAAACAGCCCCCACCTGAGCAGGGCATCTTGCCAAAGCTTCAATGATGCGGTGCTTTGCCAATATCCTTAGATTTCTCTTTCAACAAGTTTAATCAAATATTTTCATTTTCTATGAACCTTCTTCCTATGAACTTTACAAAAGATCCAACTGTTCGTTACAAACATTTTTACAGCTCTGCCTTTTACAGTGAAACACACACACACATACCGTCTCCAAGATAATGAAGAGTAATGATTATTTACGACGATAGTTTCGTGTTACATAACTATGGTTTTGATTATATAAAACTTGATTGATTATGTAAGGAATTGTATTATGAAAAGAACTGGATTGACTTTGTCGAATTATAGGAGTGTAAACAAAACTATTGTAATAAAGCATTATTTTGTTATATAAAATAGTATCATTTTGTTTGGGGTGGCTTGATATAAGATTAATACGCTGGGTGTCAGCGGTGGGATATTACTGACTATGCCTCGTACTAAATATCAAGCAAAAGTTGTAGATGAAATGTCCAAAGAGGATACTAGGCACTCACCATTTCTGGTGCGGATCATGGAAGAGATTAATAGTCACAGGGGAGAGATTAATGGTTTATAATTCCCTATTCCGAGCAAATCTGTGCTCATATAGAATTCGGGTTAGGTACTCCGGAGAGATACTGGCTCAAAAGAAATTTATTTAACCATAGAAAGCAAGAGAATCAAGAATCGCTGATCCAATTCGCAACTAATTTAGAAGTCTTATATAAAGAAACTTCCCAGTGAAACAGAGAAGGCACGAAATAGAAGGCGCTGAAGAAACAATTTCTGAAAGTTTTTAAAATAATGTAATTCGCTTTCAAACGACCCCAATCTAACAAAATTGCTGACGGTCTTAATACCACTTGTGCATCTGTAATCGTGGAAACGGTCGCCCATTTCATCGATAAAAAAAGAGTCGGAAGCGGGCCAAGGGGAGCTGGCGTTTGAAGTCAAGTAATATCAGCAAGGGAATCTCTTGAGGAACAATCAGGACACAAGAAGAAATGGGAACAAAGCTGACGAAGGCACACGCAGATCTAGCTAAACATCTTAAATCGAAGGAAAGTCATAGAAACCGTTGTAGGCTACTTGCTGGCACTGCGGAAGGCAAGAGCAGGGACCCGGAAAACTACGATCGGCAGAAGGACCGGTCGCTGGCCGGGAAAAATGTGGTCCCTTCTGGAGAATGGATGCGTCCTACACGGAAAGAATTAGGTTCAGGTGTGTGGGAACGGAGCATATCGATTTCCCGCATTGATCGATTCTAGGGCAAGTGTCACTCTGGTTAGCTCAGAGTATACAGAATGCGTTGGCAACTCTATTGTAGGAAGGAATATGGCTAGAGGAGCGCCTAAAGCTAAAATAATCCTAGGCAACAAAAAATACGAACACCTAAGTATCAACAACGATTTCAAGCAAGATGTCATTTTAGGAATCGACTTCTTAGGGTGTATGAAATCCAATTGCGGTTCGGACAAGTAATCTTGGAAGCTAAAGTGTACAGACAAAATTAATTTTACAGATCGAGCAAAATTGCCTAAATTGAGTGTCAAGCTCTTTTTTAAGAGCTTTACATTGTCCGAAGCAATGTAATTATTATTACAAAGAAATACGAGCTTATTATTGCCCGAATGACAGGAAATAGTAGCTTCCGTCTGCATTCGTGCGGACATAAGGGAAGAGACCAAAAGGTATGGGTGAAGCATGCTATCACTACAGGTGAAGCAAAATCCATTAAGCAACCGCCTCGAAGAGACCCTTTCAACGCCACTAAGAAGTGGCACGCCTTACAGGAGAGATGCAAGAACAGGAAGTAATCGAACCATCAATGTCCCCATGTAAGCCCGATAGTACTTGCACAGAAAGTGGATGAAAATAGACGGTTCTGCGTTGATTATCGGCGACTTAACCTTGTCACTTAAAAAGACTTGTCGCTTTGCCGACTTAGGCATACATTGAACATTCTGTATAGGCGACATTCTGGATAGCATGGCCGGCGAAAATATTATTTGTCCTTAGGTCTAGCATCGGGATACTGGCAAGTGGAAATAGAAACTAAGGACAGAGAGAAAACTGCTTTCATAACTAGTCTTGGGTTGTTTTAGTTTAAAGTATAACCATTTGGGCTCTGCAATGCACCGACTACATTTCAGTGGTTGATGGTTGCGGTGCTATGCGGTTTCAAACGGAAAGTAGCTACGGTCTATCTAGATGACACCATTATTTGGAGCATGTTAACAGGCTGCGCATCGTCTTTGAGCGGATTAGAAAAGCCAATTTGAAGTTAAACCGAAAAAATGTCTACTACTGGGTACAACTATAAACTTTCTTGGTCACGTTGCCTCTGCAGAAGATGTGTCTACAGATCCAGAGAAGCTCCATGTGGTCAGAAATTGGCCGGTTCCAGTTGATAAGCAAGCTTTACGAATCTTTGTAACGTATTATGGTCGGTTTATAAAAAAAATTGCACAAATGGCGATCCGCTGTATAAAGCAGCCGAACGGCAAAAGAAATTCTTCTTCGGGCAGGAGATACTGACGTGGTTTGACCAGTTAAAGCAAGCAATGCTGAGTGCGCCAAGGAAAGGAGGGTCGTACTGCGTTTTTTTTCAGTAAAAACACGGATGGGTTTCATTAAATTGTGTATATTTACAATACATGCAGAGATCTATCACTTTTGTTTGGGACTTTTTTTCTGAGAAAATTCATTCAATGAGAATTTTATGGGAGAAAGGAAATTACGCGATTCTCAAAAAAGTCGTTTCATACAATATAAGCAATATTATCACGGTTGAGCCATTGATAATAAAACAAAAATGTTGGTTGGCTGGGGCAAAAAAAAAAAAACCTTTTTAACTCTCTACCGCTCCTTAACAGATTCTGAGGATGGACACTAAAGGTCGTTAGAAAGGTTGAAAAAACGTCGTTAGAATAAACACAAGTTAAAAAGGATTTTTCTTTGGCTCTAGCCACCCAAAATCTTGCTTGTTGTTTCTTATAGTTTAGATACTTCTATTCATGTACTGTTGAAGACAATTAAAAAGTATAAAGAAAATTAGTAAATTATATCTGTAAATTGCACTAAAAGAGAGTAGTGTGAGTGTTTCACACTAGACACTTTAATTTAGACTCCCCAGCCTCCTCTTTAATATACAGGGAACACAGACCCCAGGAGCTCGCTGTAGAGGAGCCTCTAATTATAAAGAAACCTTGAATTATTATTGTTTTTGTATTTTATTGGTTTAAATTAGCCAATATGATTTTGCTTATCAATCTAACGTTCGACGACGATGTTGGTAATGAATGCGACTGATGAGTATCAGTTAATGTTGGAAGAGCTGGCAGAAGTTTGTAGAAAGAGGGGGAACAAAACTGATTATCATTTGTGTTAAATAAGTTTCAATGGTGGAATGGGGTGAGTATATTTAGAGGAGTGTAGATGTCTGGGTCAGATTTTATCATTTCTAAAAACAGCTAATAAAGAAAGTAAAGAAGGTAAAATTGTTAAAGAAAACTTCTTTAATGTATTTTTTTTTTAACTTAAGGCGCGTCAATATCTACGGTTATTAGCACCCGGAGCATTCTCAGTGCACTGCCGGTCTCCGGACAGTATTCTCTCGTTAAGAAAACACTGTCTATCACTGACAGTGAGCTGTAGTGGCTTCTAGGAAGAAAAAAATCTAAGGGCAGCTGGACTTGAACCCGGGACCTCTGCGAGGGTGTCCAGTACGGTAACCACTTAGCTATTTATTTACTGTATTCAAGGCTAATTAGTTGTGTTTATCTTACTATTTGTTTGGTTGCCAAACCTGGGTTCCCACAAGTAAATTAGATAGGCAACTTGATGTTACACAATTCACGATGATTTGAAGTATGTTAGATAGTAAAATCCGGTATAATAATGAGTAACAGGAAATTTCTAAAAGAAATCAAATTGAGAAATCTGGCGAGGGAAGCGCACCACCGGAAGTGGAAGTAGGGAGGGTATGTAACCAGTTTGGAAGGACTGTGCTGGACCAAAATAGGCACGGAGTGGTAATTCAGCGACAGGAAGAGACGGAAAGGAAGACCAGCGATTAGATAGAGGGATGAACTAGAGAAAAGACTGGGTAGGAAGGAAATGGTATTCACAGGCAACAAATGCAGTGTAATAAAAACGCTCTATTAAGGAATTAGCAGTTATGGGAGTCAAGAGTATTAGTGCAGTGACGTGATTATATTTGTTGGTAAATATAGCAGGTATAGTTCTTTGTTTTTCCCTTTAATTTAGTTTTTGATTATATGATTTGTAAAGTGTACATTGAATTATAAATATTATGTTCAACAACTCTCTAAACTCCTCAAGAAGTGGCTTTTGTTCAAGTTCAGAATATAAGTAAAACTATTTTGGGGGGGGGGGGGGGGATCGACTGCTTTGGCCATTAGCGCCAAATAAAGCTATTATTATAATTATCTTAAATACTACGCCCAGTTTTATAACTGCAGCAGATATTGCCAAATTATCATTAATAGTGCAGACACTGACGAATCGCGAGTTGCGATATTCCGGCTGATTATCCAGGTTTAATCATAATACACTCAGTTAATGCTGTAGCTATGAATCCTTAATTAGGCGGAGATAATGAACAAACCGCATAGAACTGTGATTCTCCAATTATAATTTCTATGTAAATAGGAATTAAAATTGTTCACAAAACCAATTAATAATATAAGATGTCTTAATTAATTTTGAATGATGTTACGGGCCAAGAAATTCACCTCAATTATATAGTCAAGCAGTTCGAAGAATGATTAGGCTATTTTCTATTTAACTGAAATTAATTATATTAATTAGTGGTGTAAACACATTCACACCACTTTCTCCCCACTCTAATTAACACAATTTAATAAGAAATTTTCTTTAAAATTGCAACATTACAACATTTAGCCAAAGAATTCGTGATGGAGATTTTACTCACTGACTTAAGCGCCAAAAACAATAGATTTTTTGAACATGTAATAACAGATTTTTTCCGACGCCATGACTTCGGTAATTCAGCCATTCTGTCGAGAGAAAGAACAATCTTGCAGTCGAATTTAAAGAAAAGTCGCTTCATAAACTGGTGGACGAAATTGAAAACCGAATATTCAGCACATACAGTAACGAATGCAATCCTTACCATTTTGTTCTATATTGTAATGACATAAGGTCATAGCAATGTCAAAGTGGTTCCAGCCAGCTGCTATCTTCACAAAGGATGGCAGGGATAAAAGATAATTTATAACTAGTGGCCTAGCTGGCCGCTGTCTTCAAGATAAGGCTGCGGCCAAACAAACAAAACCAAGGGTCAATACTTTACATCAAAGCAAGCACCGATAAAGCTGGCCACTGACCTAAATCACTGGTCAACGAACTAACCAAGGTCGCACACTAGGACAGATGTCTTGGTGTGAGTGTTGCTACACTAATCCCCTCTTCGCCCCATTGGAAGAGGGGATTATTATACACGAATCATTATACACCAGTACGCCATTAGATTATACACGAATCATTATACTTCAGTACGTCCTATTATTATATACGAGTACATCGTTATACGAGCAGCAGTTCCGCGGCCCTACACAGGTTTTACTTATACTTATTTCCTCAGTTGTGCATCTTAGTTTATTTATTTTAATCATCTTAAATTATTTGTTATTTTAACTTTAAATTATCTAAGTATTTCATGTTAATAGTTACCATTTCTCAGATTTAAATTACTGCAAAAATATAGTCTATTTTTATAAATTCAGTGTTAGTAATTCGAGCACTAACTTCCAAAAATCTCTAAACTAACTTCCGCCCTCTTCAAGACATCTTCTACATACCATAGGAATCACAATAAACGATTCCACTACAACATACTGTGTGATCACAACAATTAAAACCAAATACAGGAATAAATTAGTGATAGAACCAGATCTTCGAACTGCATTACCAGAGGGCATAACCAAATTTTTCCGATATTACTAGATAAATACAATCACATTGCTCACACTAAATTCTAATTCAAAATGTAAATTTTTAATTTGATTTAGATGTAGGATATTAATATTGATATGGTTTAAGTTAACCAACCAACCATTCTAAATATTTTCGACTTACGAGTATGCCATCAAAAAAGTTGGAGACCACTACTTGGGAGGAAAGCATTAGATAGGTATTTATATGTGTAGACAGTATACTAAGTTTAAATAAAATCGTTAGAGTTGTTTTTGAGAAAATCACAAAAAAATGAAAAAAAAAAAAAAACATTCTCCAAAGTTGCACTTCGGTAGATGGATTTTGCCCGAAATCTTCCTGTGTGATGCCGGTGGTAGAATGTGAACGCAATGCCAAGTTTGAGCTTCCTGCGACTTTTCGGTTTTGAGATATTTTGTTAACATACACACAACACACACACACACACATGCAGACCATTCGCTAAATTTTTTTTTCCGTTTCCGGGACCCAAATACATGTATTTCCGGTGAAGACTCAATTTCGAAAATCTGACACAATACACTGATACTAAATAGTATAGTAAGAGGAGTAACGCTTCCTCTTGCTAGGAGTGAGAGAAAGTAAAACAAGTGTGAAACACTCAAAACGACATTATCTTACTACAATTCTTAAACAACCACAAAATTTCAAATAGGTAATATGGGTGATGGAATACTAAGTTTGAAGAAAACTATTAGGTCGATGAAAAAAAACCGTTCAGAAAAGTTGCCCATCGTTTAACAGATTTTCTTTAAATTCGAAAATTTTGGCAAAACGAATTTTATTATTATTAACATTCTATTGTAGGATTGAAGGGAGGGGATTAGCTCAGTGGTAGCGCGCACTCTTCTTAGGAGCCTTTACTTCCTTTTATCTCATCCTAAAATCGTACCTTACAGATAGATTTTTTCAAATCTGTGAAGGCACCTCTTTCTCTTCCATTTACCCAATCCACGCAGGAGTTCCTCACGGGAGTATTCTCGCACCTTTTCTATACCTAATATACACAGCTGACATTCCCAATCATCCAAACACTTTAGTCTAGATATTTGCTGATGATACCGCAATTCTCTCGCCGAACCCGGATCCTGTCAACGCTTCCCGTGCTCTACAATCTCATTTTCCCTCGAGTCCTGGCTGTTAAAGTGGAAAATTAAAGTAAACATTTGTAAATGCAAAAATGTAGTGTTTACTTTAAATCGCAAAACTCTTCCACCAATTTACCTCAATGGAATACCCATTCCGCCTGCTGACCATGTGCGCTACCTTGGACTATTCTTGGACATAAGACTGACCTGGAACCTTCACACACGGCTCAAACGCTCCGTCGTCAAAATACGTTTTAGACTTCTCTCCAAACTGCTTGGCAAATGGTCAAAGTAATCGCTCTCCAACAAAAGACTCCTTTACATCTTCTTTCTGAGACCACTATGGACTTACGGACTGGAACTGTACGGAACTGCCAAGCGTTCTAATCTGAACCGCATCCAAACCATCCAATCCAAAATCGTCCGCCACATTACTAACAGTCCTTTCTATGTATCCAACCTAACCCTCCACACGGATCTCAATATTCCTTTTGCCAACACTCTGGCTAATACCCTTTATAACAGATTCCACAATAAGCTCCTATCACACTAATCCTTTAGCCCAAGTCCTCACCTCACATTCCCTCCCAGGAAAATCCTCAACGACGCTTAAAACGCCGTTGGCCTCGCGACCTTTTAAAGAGCTAGTGGTAGTCATCACTGGATGACTACCAATCAAGTCATTGTAATTATTTCTTAGCTTATTGTAAAATTAAATACAGTTGTAAATTTCAAATAAAGAGTTAAAACAAAAAAAGAAAAAAAAAGAGCCTTTACAGCTCACTGTCCGGTGATGGGCATGTTGTCTGTAGCTAGAGAACACTGCTCGAAGGGCGCATTACACTGAGAAGGCTCGAGGGGGGGGGGGATAATAATATATCTTTCAAGTCGCAGTTCAAATTCCCTTAAAAAAAAAATTCTTTAGGCGCTAGAAACGTTCATTGTACTGAAGTGATTCTTTAGTACACAGTTAACGTTGCAAACCCCCCCCCCCCCAATTGAATATATATATTTATGAGTGTGGATTAAAATCTACAAGCTTAAAAAAAAAATTGTTAAATCCGATCTCATGAAAACATAAGAAAAAACTACTCAGTAACGTTAATCCTTCTGGTGGACAAATGTTTGAACAAAACCTTCATGTGGAAGAGTACCACTGGTTTGGGTATTTAAAAGGAACATCAGGTCACCAAATTTTCTGCAATGGTATGTTGTTTAGTTATCCATTACAACACAGCTTTACAACAACCTGAATATACGATAATAAGGTTTGTTGCAAACTCCGAGAGTAACTGAAATCATATATTTCCACTGAAAACTCAATTTCGAAATCTGCATTGATTACAGTATTTTCTCTAACAGCATTTAGGAGAAAGTAAATATGAAACAAATAGTAAGCAGCAGGAAAATATCTGTATACCTATCGAAAGTTACCAAAAGAAATTGACAGATTTGAAATAAAGAACTAGAGAAATTATTAATAAAATGCAAGCAATATGCATAAATAGTTAATAAGTAAATAAAATTAGTTAATAGTAAAAGTGCAAATAAGTAAATTAATGAAATAATGATAAATTAACAGGCAAATTAAATTCTTGTTTTGCTTCATGCTACTTAATTAGAGTTTTAGTGCTTCTAAGAAATAACTTTCAATAAAGATGAACTAGTTTGATAAAAATAAGAAAACTCTTAAATTTGTAAGTATCCAATTTAAATTAAAGTGAACAATACTAACAAATTAATCATTTTTATTCCCACCAACATGATGTTAGCCCAGTATGAAGTTAAAACGGCACAATTTTTTTCATTTATTTTAAGCAGCTCTTTAAGATTCGGTCAGGTAAGTTTAAAAATTGTCCAAAATTAAAAGAAAAAGTTTTCTTCATGCAGCATTCTTGAAAAATATAAGACTATAAACTGCATTATAGGTTTTAAACTAGCTTTTAAAATATTTCTGGCCGAAGATATCTAGCAATATATTCTAAAAAATGCTATATTTCTTTGTCAATCTATAAAGACAAATGTAAAGAAAAAAATAGATTATTAAATTTGAAACATATTGCTTACTTTCACAAGATTTTTAATCCTTTACATCAAAAAATCTGCTGTAACTAACACTAAACTGTATCAATTCACACTTACCATACATTAAATTACTGCAATAACTACAACATTCTTGAATATTAAAACTACATTTCACTATATCATGTTTTTATTAACAAAAAAATAAAATAAAAGATCGAGGAAAAAAAAATGTAGAAGAATATAATTCAAATGTTTATCATTTTCTTGGATGAAATTAAAAACTAATTTATACACTTGTAATAAACTAAAAACACTTCACAAATATTTCGCACAATGCCAAATTCAGAATATAATAAACAAATTGAACCGATGCTTATCAGCACCGCAACATCCATTCACTTCTAGTGGCAGGAAACACTGAAGGTATTATTGGATGTCTTTGATATGGTTATCTTTATAGTTGGACTGTCCACCGCCAGGCAGCAGCTGCCTACACTTGGATCACTGCCTTATTGATATTTTCTTATATTATCGTGAATAAATTTTTAATAATGAAAATGTTTTATGGGTAGTTAGTTATTTGGTAAAAATCGTAATGATATCTTATCGAATGATGAATGCCGCACATTCACGGAGACAGTCGAACCAGTTATCTACATTAATTATACAGTTTGTATTTGTGTAACCAATTTTGAATTCAAACTGTGTTTGGTATAAATGTGTAACTTGTGAAAATACAATAAAGTATTGTTGTTAAAAATAAGTCGTGATTTTCTTAACTTTTCTTTACATTTAATCTATCTGGTTGAAATTATAAAACTTAAAAAAAAAAACTTTAACATATTCACAATGGGATAACCAATAACCAAGAATTTCTTTTATTTTTTTTTGTTTACTTCTATCATTTTTTGGACAGGGATTTTTTTTTTAAAAAAACATTTTCAATGTTTGACTTTTTCGTGAAAAATGTTTTTTTTTTTCTACAAATTGAAATATGGACCTGCTCACTCAGAGCTTTACTCATTTTATCGGTAATAAAATAAGACAATATCATCTGATATATGTTGAAAATGTAGGTGGGTCCGCAATGTTGGATAACATCCGGTATTTTATCCGTCATAGCATGCATATTGCTTTTGTTCCTGACCGGTGTCGGATTTTCATCCATCGTCAGAGCAAATTCACCAAGTTCGTGTAGCGAGTTCACTTCAACGAAATATATACAACCAACAAGTGTGTGAGTCTAACAGAAACATTTCGTCGAAGTGAACTTTCTACACGAACTTGGTGAATTCGCTCTGATTATGGATGAAAATCCGAAACCGGTCAGGAACAAAAGCAATATGCATGTTACGACGGATAAAATACCGGATGCCATCTGGGACATATCCGGATATAGTCTGGGTTTGAATCTTCTAAATGTGTAGGCTCACCTGTGTGATAGTGTAACGCTATCAGAAGGGATACTTGAACTATTTTGACAATTTTTTCCTAAAGACTGTTAGTTTAGTCATGTATGTGTGTCTGAATGTTTGATTTTATGTTAAGTTCTCTATGTATTTATGTGTTCCTGGTAAATCAATGTGCGTTTAATGCAATTCTTAGCACTTTGTTTTGAAATGAAATCGTTTCGTCAGTGTGTTGCTAGCTGTTATCCAAACTGGCAGGTATATGTCAGAATAGGTCTGAGTAGTTTCTTGTAGAGAAGTACGGTACAGGAATTTCTGAGTGGGGTGTTTCTGTTAATAAGTGGGTATAAATGTTTTAGTCGAGTTGATGCAGTTTATGTTGTTGTGTAGTCTCCAGGTGAGTCTGGGTTACGCCAAGATATTGACCCCTTGGTCTTTTGTTTCCAGGGAATTTCCTGATTGCTAATTGTCAGCATGCAAGGATCTTCATTCCGAAATCTCCGAAGAGCGAAGATTTTTGTTTCCGAGTTTGAAGGATTCAACTTCAGTATCCATTTTTGGAACCCGTTTGATATAGTATAAATTATATAGATAATGTATATAATGTAAATTACAAAATAGTGTATGAAGGATATTGAGGCTTGGTCAAAGAAAACTATTTTTTCAAATTTTCACCGACGTTTCGGCAAATTTATTGCCTTTTTCAGTGTATGTTCAAAGGTTATAAAACAAATCTGAAAAAAAGAAGAAAAAATATAAATATAAACTTAAATTAACATAAGAAGGGTATCTAACATAAGAAGTGTGCTTACAAAAATTAAATAAATATTAATTTAAAAATTAAATACATTTTTGTAAGTATACTTCTTATGTAGATTTCCATATTTTACTCATACATATATCACATATTTCTTTAAATTTTAATAGCTGAGATGTAATTAATTTCTGATTTGTTTGCATATATATAGCAAATGCTATATATATATATATATAGCAAATTATATATATATAAAGATTATATTTATGCTTCCTTTTTTTCTGATTTATTTTATAACCTTTACCTGAAGAAGGCAATACATTTGCCAAAACGTTTGGTGAAAATTTGAAAAAAGAGTTTTCTTTGACCAAATCTCAATATCCTACTTCAATATCAAATACAACGGTCGTAACGAACATCAAAACGTAAATTACAAGATAATAAACATTGTTGTAAATTGGATGTTGAAGTTCGGACATACAAAAGAACTCTTTTTAAATTTCTACCGACGTTTCGGCAAATTTATTGCCTTCTACAGGGTTTGACAAAGGTTTTAATACAAATATACATACAAATACACAAATATACAAAAATAGAAAAACAACATAAAATAGAACTTAAAATAAATATTTTCAAAATAAAAAGTATGATATATATATATATATATATATAGCACATTTAAATTTATTTTAAACTATTGCTGTAGAACAGATCAATGTTAAACTAAATCACAACTATTGAAACTTTGACAATATGTGGCGTCATCTGGACATTTGGAAACTGTGACAACATTGAATACAGCGGTCGTAACGAACACCAAAACGTAATAAACATTTTACAATTAACAAAATTTTACAATTAAACCTGAAAATTGCAATAAAAGAAGTATATCAAAACAAATGTTTATTAATTTTTAATTTTACAGTATCTTTGAAATACGTAACTTGGTTTGTTTATAACTTACTTTAGTTCAGCACTTTGCCTTAATAGTCCTCATTTGCATTATTTGAAATCAATCCACTGAAATTTTGTACTGGCAGCAAGCTCAGGAAATCGATACAAAGGTTACAGACAAAATCCATCAATTGAAACTGCGTTTTTTTTTTAATCTGGGCTCTAGCGAGATTATTGATACTTTATACAAGATATTAAGTTAAATTTCTTGTGGTCCTCTCGCACGTATGGACACATTTGCTAATATATGTTTTTTTTTTTTTTGCTCAATAGATTCCAAAGCCCCCCATAGTGAATATTCAATTTTGAATATTAGATATAATCACAATATTTCTTGTTACAGCAGTAAGTAAGTACTTTAGAGCCCTGTTTGAAGGCTCTATTGTTCATTTTTAGTCTCAAATACTTCATTTTACAATCAGGTCAAGTAGAATCTGTGGATAAAGATAGCACACAGTATTTCAGGCTTGATGACACTAGAGTTCACTACTAAACAGCTTAGTTTCAAGTACTTCATAAACTTGTATAGATCCGAGACCCAATTTTCTAACAAAGTAATAACTCTTCATACATTTGCTTGAAATGTGTATAATTATTTTTTATTTTTAATATTTCTCTCTTTCTTGGTCTGTGTTCAAAATCAATATGCTTTTCATAAATGGGAAATTTGAACCAAAATGAACATTTACTCAATGCTCTGCTATTTGAAGTATTACAGTAAGAATAGAACATCGAGTAAATACACAAGCGGTAAGCATATTACTCAGGCGCTTATTTAATAAGAATAAAAATCATCTGCTTTGAAGAAACACTCACCAACTTCTCTTACGCAACTAATTACAAATATAATTGACAATTTTGTTCAAACTGGGAATTTTGACTCGGTTAATGCATAAATCGGTTTACCATTAAAAGCATAAATAATTATAGAACTAATGGGGAGTTGCACAATATCCATGTTGGTACTAGGACATAACAGGTAGGCGGATGTGATTACATTTTGTAGCCAACATGGCCGTCTCATCAAATCCCAAAAACACCAGCGGCGCAAGTTGGAGGTATAAACCTAACGTCCCGGATGTTTGCCGTCAATATATATGTAACTAGCATTTCACTATATTACACACTACTACCACCTGATAATATTAATGAGAATTACTTGCATATGTTGCTAAATTTCTAAGTTTGATGAATATCGGCAGGAAGTGCGAATCTTCAAAAGAGGAAACATTGCGATTGTAACGAATTTTCGAAATTCGGTTTTCACCAGAAATATCATGTTTTGAATCGGGCATAATATGCTAAAAATATTTTTTACCCAAAATATGTGTGTCTGAGTTAAAAAAATATCTCACAAACGAAAAATCCAGGAAGCCGGAAACTTGGTATTCCGGTTAGGTACGAACGCTGCATCTGACATGAAAACTGATCAGAATTAGAGTAAAATAAAACTTTTTGTGTTCAAATGGACTTTATGGCCAATACGATCAGCAATCGTGGACGGAACCCAATAAATCTATTTTATATATTTTGTTCAAGCTAAAATTCAAGGCCTCAACATTTACTAAATTAGTAGCTTTAAAGTTCTATTATTTTAATGAATACATTAAATTAAAAAATTGCATTAAAGTTTAACTTATTTACATAAATTAAAGAAACAAAGTTGTTACTGATAATAATATCCATTTAAAAATCTGTACAAGTAAAACATTAATTCAAAAATTCACCGCAACGTAACGCTAGTACCAAGAAACTTGTATTAGTAAATTTGTAGTGATATAATTTGCCACTAGATGTCTTTAGCTCTCGGGATATAGATTAGCGATATTCATAAAATTTGCTATTTGATGGCTACACCTCCCTGGAATTATAATACTTGTTAGTTATATAAACTGCCACTTGACCAAGTGTAATAAAAGTTCCAATTTATTTAAATTTTCCTTTCCCTGAAAAGTGCTGCAACCTTGCGGTCATTTTTGTAAGCTTTTTTGACAACATAGTTATGATTGATGCTGCTACTTTTAATTCTATTTTTTATCAAATTTTGTTTTGTTATAGATTACTAATTACTAAATATGAAAATCTTTTTAACTATTTTGAAACTTTTCAATTTTACATTTTTTTCCCCTTCAAGGGTTATGATTGCGATTCTGTCTTATCAAAATGAAATATATTTTAAGTCAAGGTTGCTCGTTTTAATTCTTTTAAGAAATATTTTATTCGATCTCACTGCAAAAACCCATAAAACTGAGTCCTGTGAACTTGTGCATTATAATGTGTAATTAGTTAACAAGTCACTTTCTAAATGACCTTGGCGCTCATGTCTGCGTTTGGAAATTATAAATAAATACATTCTTTAATAAAAGTGTAAATGATAGTGAAAGATGTGTGTTGTGTGGGGTAGTGAGGGAGTTGGCCACTAGTTCGCTACACCCAATAATTGCCACTGTGCAGGTCCTATGCATGGTAGGTATATGACCGATGGGATGTCAACTATAAGTGTTTTCCACCAAATTTTGGAGCGCTCTGTGTCAAAACCAACAAAGCTTGTACAAATTTAAATTTAAACTTACTGACAGACCCAATTCCTCTAAAATCAATATTTTCATTACCCTCAAACTTTTCTCTCTCTCCCACACACACATACAAACTATTCACTAAAAACATTTTGTCCGTATTCAGGGGACCTCAGTTCATGTATTTACGGTGAAAACTCAATTTATTGAGGTGGCCAAAATTTTACAATGATAAGAATGTATCATACATGTAATTGACATTACATAAGAAAAAAAATATGGATACTAAATAATAGAAAGTAAGTAAAGTTAAATTCTTTAACTAAACTTCGGCGATAAATCCAATATTGCTGCGCAAATTTAATAAGGCTCATAAAATTGTGCCCATTAAGAAGCTGAACTAGCTGATCCTTTGATAATGTTTTTGCACCTAAATAAGGATATCTGAATTCGGAAAGTATCGGACAAACCCCCATAAAGTGGAATATATCCTCCCTCACGCGGAGATTACACAAAGAGCAGCAACTAGACTCTTTTTCAAACCAAGGGTTATAATTTAAATAAAGTAACTCACATTGTAATTTAAAAAAAAACAACCCAAATCCACGAGTGAAACTTCCACTGTGCTGGACTCTAAATTTAAAATGTCTAAAGAGTAGTTTAATTCTCTCTATACAAGGACAACCGGATAGACTGACGAGCTCTCTGTTCACATTCCTCATAATGCCTCGTTCTCAAACATTGCATTATGGTCGACAACTGACCTTGCCACTTGTCAAAACTATTCAACCATGAATCAAACTCACAAGAATATTTTTCAGCCAAGGGCACCCAATGTTTAAACCACAATACTTTTTTCTTAACAACTTCCGGCGCTATGATTCGAGAAAATCGATGATTTGGGAGTTTAATAACTTTAGTAATATATCTGCAATGCAAATTTAAAGTAAATACATGAAGAAGGGTGGAGGAAGTTTCTAGAAAGAGCATATAGTTAGGAGTGTATGCAGGTAGTCCAAATAATTTTTTAATAAAAAAACGGTGAAACCTTTCTAGCAAATCATACAGCTGAAATCCCCAAATTTGGGCAGCGTAGCACACAATAGAACGAGAAACTGCTTTAAAAAAATTATATTTAGATGAAGGAGGAACTAATTTATTACAAACAAAATCGGACCATAACCTATTAATGCCAAACTTAGCAACCGATATTCTTTCAGATAGATGATTAGACATAGATAAACGAGATGTCAGTGTTACGCCTAAATACTTGTATTGATTCACAGTTTCAATAGGCGTACCTTTAAAGAACCATCGTTCCTTTGAGGAAAGTCTACCACCCTTTCTAAAAACCAGCACCTTAGATTTGTTTAGATTAACTGTGATGTTCCATTGATCGCAATAGGATTCCAGAATACGAATGTTTCTTTGAAGGGTAAGAGATATTTTCGTACCAACCCGAAGGCACAGTACTTTACTTTACTTGACACAATACTTTATCTCGTATCAATCACATATATTATTATTAGCACAGAGATGAGATCAGTAAAAGTCTTAAGGAGAGGGAGCTAGGAATGGAGACTTTTCTTTATGCAGACGGCAACTGTTCAGTTAGGGGAGCCCTCAATAACACCATAATTAGTTAGTGTATTTTAAACACAAAGGGAGCCTACCATCTTTAGATCCTTCATGGCTGTACTGCTTGCTAATTTGAGCATTAGTTCAGTCTTTTTAGTTGTATCATGGAAATTTTAGTTAAGCAATTAGATTGCAACATAAATGAAGTTGCAACAAACAAATACTGCATGTGATTGGAATCTAATCTGCATTACGATTTTTCCAACACAAATACAAGCTTTGAACAGATACTCGGAACCCCATTTCCGTGAGTGGAAGTATTCCAGCAACTACTTCAAGGATCATGAAATCTCTGCGCGGATGTTACAGCCAAACAACTATTTGATAAACTTACTTCCAAAAAAAAAGGTTATTTCTTTGCCAGTAAAGTTAGTGCGTAATCTAAAACAATTTGATTATAATTAAAATTTCCATTAGACAAATTGGATTCATTTGGACAAATTTTTTTTATTTAAGGCGATTCAACCATCTGTGGTCATTTGCGCCCGGAGCCTTCTCAGTGCACTGCCGTTACAGACAACACTGTCCATCACCGGACAGTGAGCTGTAGGGGCTCCTAGGAAGAGAAAATCTAAGGGTAGCACGGCTGGATTCGAACCCGTGATCTCCGCGTTGCTAGTCCAGCGCACTACCATTGAGCTACTCCCTTCCCTGTTAATGAATCTGATTAATTAGGAAGGCAGTTATTTAAAAAAAAAAAAAAAATATTGTTCTACAACAGTGTACAGTTTGTTATGTGCTACTAATTAATTTTCTATTCGACAAGTTATAAACTACCCAAGAGAAATATTGCCAATATCCATTAAGTGCGCAAGGAAGTAGGATGGTGGATTATAATTGAATGGCTTGGTGTAAGAAATAGGCTCGGGAATATTCCCAGCCAAGGACTTTGTACCCATTAATCTTTGTGCTGGTATTCTATATAACATTATTGTATTGTTATATTAATTTGTATGGCGGCAATCGATATGAATTTAGTGTGTTCGATATAATATAACTAACAGTACCAACAAGTATATAACCAGCCAACAATATATTTTTTTTTTGAGAGAGGAAATTTGGAAATAATGTCTGGAAAACTGCCTTGGATCGCTTAAATAATGGCATTAATCATTCAGAAAGATATCTACAGCCAGCACTACTGGTTGGATAATTATAAGCCAATCAATTTCCGATCAAACATGTTTTCGAAAACATTCATTCTAGGTGATTCTAGATCTGGACGCTGGCTGCTATAGGACTACCATGTGATCACATTCAATGCTACAAATGAATAATTTTAGGGTGATTAAACTACTGAAACTAAAAGATTTATTCTGGTTGCTTACTGAATGTTAATGCTTGAATATAGTCGCTTGTAAAATGCTTAATATCTAAGTGTGAGTATATGTGGCAATAATATGTCCATTTGGGCAAACTCATTTAGTAGCCCACTTCCATTACCTCTGCAGGTCCTAAATGTAGTGGGAGTGTTGGAGATATCTGTGGTAAGTGTGGGCTGTGACATCCTCCTGGAGGGATGTTAGGATACACGAAGAAGTGGTTATCAGATGCACACTCAAATTTCATCACTCTAACATTATCGCATCCTCTGACAACAATAAGATAAAATAAAATAAAAAATCTGGTGTGAAACACACTCACACAACTTTCTCTTACTCCAGTTCTCAAAATTATAATTGACCAATTTTATAGTTTGTGTACTAAATTTAATGAAATTCGTCGAAAACTGAAAAAAAACAAAAACTGTCCAGCAAAAGCGCACTTCCGGTTTACTAATTTTCGTGAAACTCGCAATTTTGGCCATCTATTTATTTCTAATTAATATTGTTTTTGATGATAGAATTGTATAATCAACTATGATAGCACTTTAGAGAACTATGATAACTCCACCCCTCCTCCCAAAGTGCCCTTAAATGAATTTTCCCAGAGAAATGTTTTAAATAAAAGTTGTAGATCATTCCAAACTATGTTTGGTTTCTATAGGAAGTTGCAAGAAAATCATCGGAGACATTTTTGAGAAAATCGCGAAAAAGTGAAAAAAAAATCATTTAATAAAGTGGTAATGTAAACGCACTTCCGGTTATTCGATTTTTTTTGAAACTCGGAATTTCAACTACATATTCTTTCCTAATTAACATTACTTAGATGATTGAAATTGTTTAATAAACTGAAATAGCACTTTAGATGAAAACCTAACCCCAACGCCTCGCCCATAACTGTCCTTAAATGAATTTTTCCAGAGAAATATTTCAAATAAAAGTTGTAGCTCTTTGTATGTGTAGTTGATATACCAAGTTTGGAGAAAATCGTCGGTGCCATTTTTGAGAAAAACGCAAAAAAGTAAAAAAAAAATCAGCGAGTAAAGTGGTATTTCCGGTTGAGGAATTTTGACAGATGACCATGGTCAGATACCATGGTGATACCTAAACGGAATATCAAGTTTCAACTTTCTACGGTTTTTCGTTTTTGAGCTATGCTGTTCACATCACACACACACACACACACACACACACACACAGACCATTTGCTAAAAACCACTTTTTGGACTCAAGGGACCTCAAAACGGATATTTCCGGTGAAAACACGATATCGAATATTTGACACGATTATAATACTTCCACACGATTATTTATACTACTAGGAGTAAGAGAAAGTAAAAATGTCAAAAGTACAAGTGAACACGGCTGGAATATACCATGAAATTGAGCCAGTTAACCCAGTTCCAAGTAACAGTCGCCAGTTCACTCTTTATACCCTATTTGCTCACCTGCCCAGTCTTAATTTATTAACCTGTTCGCAAAACATACTAAACTTCTAGGAACAGTACTTTTTCATGTGTTTTAAACCTAGGAAATACTTATTTCAGAGCTTAAGCATTTACATTTCAAAATAAAATATTTAATAATAAAAAAAGGCATAAAGGCATTCGTGCCAAGATTATTAAAGACAAAAGATCGCATGACGAACTGACATTCTAAGGAGGTGCCTTCTAAATCAAAAAAACAACACCAGGCCAGTCTGAACACGAACTTGTGATAAAGAGAATATGTTTTTTATCTCGGCTGTACAAGTATATATAAATACGTATATGCAGTTGGTGATATTTCCAATACATGCTAACATATTTCTTTGAAATAAAATAATTACAATATACGCCTCATATGTTTATTAAGAATTTTTTGGAGTTCAGTAGAAGTATGTTTACTTTCTCTTACTCGTAGTAAGAAAAATACTGCGACTTTCGAAATGTAGTTTTCACCGGAAATACATGCTGTGGGCGTCTCCTGTTTGAGAAAATAATATTTCTAGCGAATGGCCTGTACGAGTGTGTGTGAGTGTATGTTTTAAAAGGAATATCTCAAAAATGAAAAGTCGCAAGATGCTCAAACTTGGTATACGACCGCATCAGACACGAACATTTCGAACAAAATCCAATCAACTCGAAATGTGACTTTACTGAATTGTAATTTTTTTTTTTTTTTCTCAGTTTTTCCAGATTTTATCAAATATTGTAATCACATTCGTATAATTCACACACATCTATCAATACACATAATAACTTTTTCCTTGCGGACAGTTGCCAACATTTGGATGCCAAAATTTTTCAATATTTGGATTTAAGGATTGTACTGGTATATATCCTCTAACACATCACACTAACTATCTACCTATCTAACAATCTAACTACCTAACTGAAAGGGTTATCCCCCCAAGTGTAACCAGTATGTATTTCTTTAAAATACAGTTGTTATCAAGCAGTGTACTGGTGTATATCCTCTAACCTATCACACTAACTATCTACCTATCTAACAATCTAACTACCTAACTGAAAGGGTTATCCCCCCTAGTGTGTAACCAGTATGTATTTCTTTAAAATAAGTTGTTATCGAGCAATGTACTGGTGTATATCCTCTAACCTATCACACTAACTATCTACCTATCTAACAATCTAACTACCTAACTGAAAGGGTTATCCCCCCAAGTGTAACCAGTATGTATTTCTTTAAAATACAGTTGTTATCAAGCAGTGTACTGGTGTATATCCTCTAACCTATCACACTAACTATCTACCTATCTAACAATCTAACTACCTAACTGAAAGGGTTATCCCCCCAAGTGTAACCAGTATGTATTTCTTTAAAATACAGTTGTTATCAAGCAGTGTACTGGTGTATATCCTCTAACCTATCACACTAACTATCTACCTATCTAGCAATCTAACTACTAACTGAAAGGGTTATCCCCCCAAGTGTAAAAAGTGTATTGTGTTATCAAGCAGTGTGGTGGTTCTATTATCTTTATAAATCTCTAACTACCTGTACCCTAGTGTGTAACCAGTATGTATTTCTTTAAATAAGTGTTATCTGTACTGGTGTATATCCTCTAACCTATCACACTAACTATCTACCTATCTAACAATCTAACTACCTAACTGAAAGGGTTATCCCCCCTAGTGTGTAACCAGTATGTATTTCTTTAAAATACAGTTGTTATCAAGCAGTGTACTGGTGTATATCCTCTAACCTATCACACCTCTAACTATTGTAATGGTACCGCAAAGATAATGCAACCACAGCAGAGAGAAGAGAGGCCCTCTCTGGTTAAAAGAGACTACTCTCTGACTTAGGCAGGCTAGAGTGGGAGAACCTGTATATATAAGCCAGTGGGAATCTATCTAAAGGATCTATCAGATACAACCATACGTTTTCTGCCTACCATAATGTGCTAATAACGGATTGTCGTGATAAAGGCGTAGAACAGTATCATGCAATCCTGACGGTACTAGAATGCAATTGTCAGAGACTGTAATTAAGAGGCCTTGATCATTGATTTTTGTAATTTTTTGAATATTTTAATTGCTGACGTTCTGGATCGCCAGCTTGTTGCTGAGCAATTTCAAGTAAATCAATTGTTGGATAATATTCGTCAACTGTCTGATCAGTACTGATGCAGCCTATATAACGGCTTAAAGATCAGCATGCGCGATATTTTTTCCATATCTATGCTCAATGTAAAAATCATATTCGCTTAATTTGAGCGACCATCTATATAATTTAGAATGAGGATCTTTTAAATTTTTGAGCCACTGTTGAGCTGAGTGCAATATAATGGAGTTGTTGAGGAGAGAAATTAGGTTTGATTAAATGAACGAGATATGAAGACACTAATATAATGTAGCTAAGTTTACATTAACTTGCACTGGACTTTATAATGAAACTGATAGAATGAATGGTGTGAGTAAAGATATGACACGATGCGATGTACAGTTGTATGGTTGTATCTGATAGATCCTTTAGATAGATTCCCACTGGCTTATATACACAGGTTCTCCCACTCTAGCCTGCCTAAGTCAGAAAGTAGTCTCTGTTAACCAGAGAGAGCCTCTCTTCTCTCTGCTGTTTTGCATTATCTTTGCGGTACCAGTACACTATCTACCTATCTAACAATCTAACTACCTAACTGAAAGGGTTATCCCCCCAAGTGTAACCAGTATGTATTTCTTTAAAATACAGTTGTTATCAAGCAGTGTAATGGTGTATATCCTCTAACCTATCACACTATCTACCTATCTAACAATCTAATCACCCAACTGTAAGGGTTATCCCCCCTAGTGTAACCAGTCTGTATTTCTTTAAAATACAGTTGTTATCAAGCAACCTCATTAACAATTTGGGCAAACTCATTTAGTAGCCCACTTCCATTACCTCTGCAGGTCCTAAATGTAGTGGGAGTGTTGGAGATATCTGTGGTAAGTGTGGGCTGTGACATCCTCCTGGAGGGATGTTAGGATACACGAAGAAGTGGTTATCAGATGCACACTCAAATTTCATCACTCTAACATTATCGCATCCTCTGACAACAATAAGATAAAATAAAATAAAAAATCTGGTGTGAAACACACTCACACAACTTTCTCTTACTCCAGTTCTCAAAATTATAATTGACCAATTTTATAGTTTGTGTACTAAATTTAATGAAATTCGTCGAAAACTGAAAAAAAACAAAAACTGTCCAGCAAAAGCGCACTTCCGGTTTACTAATTTTCGTGAAACTCGCAATTTTGGCCATCTATTTATTTCTAATTAATATTGTTTTTGATGATAGAATTGTATAATCAACTATGATAGCACTTTAGAGAACTATGATAACTCCACCCCTCCTCCCAAAGTGCCCTTAAATGAATTTTCCCAGAGAAATGTTTTAAATAAAAGTTGTAGATCATTCCAAACTATGTTTGGTTTCTATAGGAAGTTGCAAGAAAATCATCGGAGACATTTTTGAGAAAATCGCGAAAAAGTGAAAAAAAAATCATTTAATAAAGTGGTAATGTAAACGCACTTCCGGTTATTCGATTTTTTTTGAAACTCGGAATTTCAACTACATATTCTTTCCTAATTAACATTACTTAGATGATTGAAATTGTTTAATAAACTGAAATAGCACTTTAGATGAAAACCTAACCCCAACGCCTCGCCCATAACTGTCCTTAAATGAATTTTTCCAGAGAAATATTTCAAATAAAAGTTGTAGCTCTTTGTATGTGTAGTTGATATACCAAGTTTAGAGAAAATCGTCGGTGCCATTTTTGAGAAAAACGCAAAAAAGTAAAAAAAAAATCAGCGAGTAAAGTGGTATTTCCGGTTGAGGAATTTTGACAGATGACCATGGTCAGATACCATGGTGATACCTAAACGGAATATCAAGTTTCAACTTTCTACGGTTTTTCGTTTTTGAGCTATGCTGTTCACATCACACACACACACACACACACACACACACACAGACCATTTGCTAAAAACCACTTTTTGGACTCAAGGGACCTCAAAACGGATATTTCCGGTGAAAACACGATATCGAATATTTGACACGATTATAATACTTCCACACGATTATTTATACTACTAGGAGTAAGAGAAAGTAAAAATGTCAAAAGTACAAGTGAACACGGCTGGAATATACCATGAAATTGAGCCAGTTAACCCAGTTCCAAGTAACAGTCGCCAGTTCACTCTTTATACCCTATTTGCTCACCTGCCCAGTCTTAATTTATTAACCTGTTCGCAAAACATACTAAACTTCTAGGAACAGTACTTTTTCATGTGTTTTAAACCTAGGAAATACTTATTTCAGAGCTTAAGCATTTACATTTCAAAATAAAATATTTAATAATAAAAAAAGGCATAAAGGCATTCGTGCCAAGATTATTAAAGACAAAAGATCGCATGACGAACTGACATTCTAAGGAGGTGCCTTCTAAATCAAAAAAACAACACCAGGCCAGTCTGAACACGAACTTGTGATAAAGAGAATATGTTTTTTATCTCGGCTGTACAAGTATATATAAATACGTATATGCAGTTGGTGATATTTCCAATACATGCTAACATATTTCTTTGAAATAAAATAATTACAATATACGCCTCATATGTTTATTAAGAATTTTTTGGAGTTCAGTAGAAGTATGTTTACTTTCTCTTACTCGTAGTAAGAAAAATACTGCGACTTTCGAAATGTAGTTTTCACCGGAAATACATGCTGTGGGCGTCTCCTGTTTGAGAAAATAATATTTCTAGCGAATGGCCTGTACGAGTGTGTGTGAGTGTATGTTTTAAAAGGAATATCTCAAAAATGAAAAGTCGCAAGATGCTCAAACTTGGTATACGACCGCATCAGACACGAACATTTCGAACAAAATCCAATCAACTCGAAATGTGACTTTACTGAATTGTAATTTTTTTTTTTTTTTCTCAGTTTTTCCAGATTTTATCAAATATTGTAATCACATTCGTATAATTCACACACATCTATCAATACACATAATAACTTTTTCCTTGCGGACAGTTGCCAACATTTGGATGCCAAAATTTTTCAATATTTGGATTTAAGGATTGTACTGGTATATATCCTCTAACACATCACACTAACTATCTACCTATCTAACAATCTAACTACCTAACTGAAAGGGTTATCCCCCCAAGTGTAACCAGTATGTATTTCTTTAAAATACAGTTGTTATCAAGCAGTGTACTGGTGTATATCCTCTAACCTATCACACTAACTATCTACCTATCTAACAATCTAACTACCTAACTGAAAGGGTTATCCCCCCTAGTGTAACCAGTATGTATTTCTTTAAAATACAGTTGTTATCAAGCAGTGTACTGGTGTATATCCTCTAACCTATCACACTAACTATCTACCTATCTAACAATCTAACTACCTAACTGAAAGGGTTATCCCCCCTAGTGTGTAACCAGTATGTATTTCTTTAAAATAAGTTGTTATCGAGCAATGTACTGGTGTATATCCTCTAACCTATCACACTAACTATCTACCTATCTAACAATCTAACTACCTAACTGAAAGGGTTATCCCCCCTAGTGTGTAACCAGTATGTATTTCTTTAAAATACAGTTGTTATCAAGCAGTGTACTGGTGTATATCCTCTAACCTATCACACCTCTAACTATTGTAATGGTACCGCAAAGATAATGCAACCACAGCAGAGAGAAGAGAGGCCCTCTCTGGTTAAAAGAGACTACTCTCTGACTTAGGCAGGCTAGAGTGGGAGAACCTGTATATATAAGCCAGTGGGAATCTATCTAAAGGATCTATCAGATACAACCATACGTTTTCTGCCTACCATAATGTGCTAATAACGGATTGTCGTGATAAAGGCGTAGAACAGTATCATGCAATCCTGACGGTACTAGAATGCAATTGTCAGAGACTGTAATTAAGAGGCCTTGATCATTGATTTTTGTAATTTTTTGAATATTTTAATTGCTGACGTTCTGGATCGCCAGCTTGTTGCTGAGCAATTTCAAGTAAATCAATTGTTGGATAATATTCGTCAACTGTCTGATCAGTACTGATGCAGCCTATATAACGGCTTAAAGATCAGCATGCGCGATATTTTTTCCATATCTATGCTCAATGTAAAAATCATATTCGCTTAATTTGAGCGACCATCTATATAATTTAGAATGAGGATCTTTTAAATTTTTGAGCCACTGTTGAGCTGAGTGCAATATAATGGAGTTGTTGAGGAGAGAAATTAGGTTTGATTAAATGAACGAGATATGAAGACACTAATATAATGTAGCTAAGTTTACATAACTTGCACTGGACTTTATAATGAAAATGATAGAATGAATGGTGTGAGTAAAGATATGACACGATGCGATGTACAGTTGTATGGTTGTATCTGATAGATCCTTTAGATAGATTCCCACTGGCTTATATACACAGGTTCTCCCACTCTAGCCTGCCTAAGTCAGAAAGTAGTCTCTGTTAACCAGAGAGAGCCTCTCTTCTCTCTGCTGTTTTGCATTATCTTTGCGGTACCAGTACACTATCTACCTATCTAACAATCTAACTACCTAACTGAAAGGGTTATCCCCCCAAGTGTAACCAGTATGTATTTCTTTAAAATACAGTTGTTATCAAGCAGTGTAATGGTGTATATCCTCTAACCTATCACACTATCTACCTATCTAACAATCTAACCACCCAACTGTAAGGGTTATCCCCCCTAGTGTAACCAGTCTGTATTTCTTTAAAATACAGTTGTTATCAAGCAGTATACTGGCGTATATCCTCTAACCTATCACACTATCTACCTCTCTAACAGTCTAACCATCCAACTGTAAGGATACAAGCAGTGTACTGGTGTATATCCTCTAACCTATCACACTAACTATCTACCTATCTAACAATCTAACCATCATATCCCCCCCCTCCTAGTGTAACCAGTATGTATTTCTTTAAAATACAGTTGTTATTGTGATGGATGCAAGAAACTTAGAAATATATTAATTCATAAATAAATCAAAAATATCTAGATATGTGACATTCCCTTGCAAAAGGACAAGCCAGGTATATGGAAACAGTTACTGGAAAAATTTAAGAACAATTATGGCATTGTACTACCCCTTCTCCTCACAGGGGAGGAATTGAAGGAACAAAGAGAAGAGATTCCTTTAAACACAGACTTGTGCTAGAAATCAAGGTGGAAACATCAGAGCTATACCAGTATTACGTTATAAGAAATTATTATAAGCTATTGTGATATTCAAAGTAACTTAATTTCTCTTAGAGAATATATTTAATTTAATCTACCAGTGTGTTCTTAATAATTATTCTTATACTTCTATATTTTCCTCAAACATACTTACAAGCCCTAACACGAAAACGCTCGTGCTACACACTACCACTACTACAAACACACCAACACACCAAAACATTACATTTTTTATTTTTTAAAAAGATATATTCTCTAAGAGAAATTAAGTTACTTTGAATATCACAATAGCTTATAATAATTTCTTATAACGTAATACTGGTATAGCTCTGATGTTTCCACCTTGATTTCTAGCACAAGTCTGTGTTTAAAGGAATCTCTTCTCTTTGTTCCTTCAATTCCTCCCCTGTGAGGAGAAGGGGTAGTACAATGCCATAATTGTTCTTAAATTTTTCCAGTAACTGTTTCCATATACCTGGCTTGTCCTTTTGCAAGGGAATGTCACATATCTAGATATTTTTGATTTATTTATGAATTAATATATTTCTAAGTTTCTTGCATCCATCACATTATCAAGCTCGATATTTGACTTCCTAATGGCCAAAATATATTTATATAATTATATTGTTTTGTTTATTTTCATAAATGAAAAAAATTACAGTTCACATGAATACGCTGTTATTCCTGAAAAAGTATATAAAATTTGGGAAGCTATTTTTACTTTAAATAAAAATATATTTCTGGTATTCTAACGTCTCCATATTCAAAATTTGATCATTCTTGAATTCTATTAGTTCAGCTGTAACGAAGGAGAAGCTTTTTCACTTTCAAAAGAAAAATGTCCCATTAAAAGAGAAAACATTTGTTACAGCCCTTTAAAAATCTTAAAAAACGCTAATCAACGCTTTTTTATGATTTTTGTAAATTTTATCAAAATACGATTGTGAAAAAAGCACAATTTTGATTTTGTACTTTCATCTGCTTACATTTAGGAAAATATATTAAATCTCTTGTTTTGTAAATAGGCGCTCTAAACATAGAAGTGTTATATTAGTAGTGATTTGATCATTTAGGTTTCCGCGGCCATTTTCATGAAAAACTCTTGAGGTTGCGGGTTGAGACCGCGTCATTGGTTTGATAGAAACCGCCATTTCATCCATATTGCAATGAGCTTCTTCAGGGTAGTCGTTACACCTTCAAAGCTTCAAAGGAAATGAAGAAGCCATTGTATATGTGTGAAACGTCGGTTTCTAGTACACCACTGACGCGGTATCAACCCGCAAACTCAAGTGTTTTTTTTTTGCGGTGATAAGTTCTATTCTTTCTGAAGGCGAGGCGAGCCACAAAAAATCGCATTGGCCCGCGAGTCGTGGGTTTGACACCCCCACCTAGTGTAAAGAGTATACAAAGTTTAAATAAAATCATTTGACACGTTTTCTAGGAATCAGCAAAAATTCGGGGGAAAAAAATTCATTCAGTACTTCCGTTGCATTTCTGGTTGATGGTTTCTGACCGAAACCTTGGTGACATATACGATGGTGATAAGGTGATAACTGTTTAGGTGGTATACATAATATCCAGTTTCGTCGGCTTCCTGCAACTTTTCATTTTTGAGATAATTTGTATTAACATATATACGCGCACACACACACCTAGGTATTGTGGTGATCACTGAAGCATATATTACTTTCTCTTACTCCTAGTAAGAGGAAGTATTGTAATCGTGTCAAATTTTCGATATCGAGTTTTCACCGGAAATATCCGTTTTGAGGTCCCCTGAGTCCAAAAAAAGTGGTTTTTAGCAAATGGTCTTTAGCAAAGTGGTTTTTAGTGGGGTTAGGTTACCCTCTAAAGTGCTATTTCAGGTTATTACACAATTCGGTCATTTAAATAATGTTAATTAGAATTAAATATGTTGTTGAAATTCCGAGTTTGAGAAAAATCGGAAAACCGGAAGTGCTTTTGTTTTAACACTTTACTAAATATGATTTTTTCACTTTTTCGCGATTTTCTCAAAAATGGCCCCGACGATTTTTTTGAAACTACACATATAAACTAAACATTTAAAGATCTATAACTTTTATATAAAACATTTCTCTGGGAAAATTCATTTAAGGGCACTTTTAGGAGAGGGGTAGGGTTACAGCTTCCTCTAAAGTGGTATCATAGTTGATTATACAACTCTTATCATCCAAATGAAATTAATTAGAAATAAATAGTTGGCCAAAATTCCGGGTGTGAAGAAAATCAGTAAACCATTGCCAATACTCCGAGTTTCAAAAAAATTAATAAACTGGAAGTGCGCTTTTACTGAATAGTTTTTTTCAGTTTTCGACAAATTTCATTAAATTTGGGACACAAACTATAAAATTTGTCAATTATAATTTTGAGAACTGGGGTAAGAGAAAGTTGTGTGAGTGTTTCACACCAGATTTTTTTTCTAACAAATGTAACAGTTACACAGGGCACTCAAGATTCGGAAGCTTGGGTACTTACCAGTCGTTGAAGGAAGATAAACCTTCCCAGATCCTGAGCTTCTTCAGAGATCTTTATCTAGAAGGGGGTGCTGAAAGTGAATAGTCTCACCCTTGGCACAGTGGGTTGGCACAATAGACCTCTTTCGGTCGTGGTGCTCTATACATCTAAAGTAAAAATATAATACATGGGACTCGAACTAGGGATCTCAAGGTTCATGTTCATCACCACTCTACCATATTGTCCTTAAGATCAATAATGATACACAGAAGCATGTTCAGGGCCTTTATTTCAATATCTGAAACAATGGCACTGTTTAAATACGTTTAAAAACAAATTCATTGCCCTCAATCTTTTATATAATTACAAAAAATTAGCTTTTAAAATCTCTGCATAAGTTATTATTATAGTTTTTATCAACGCAAAAGCGGACGATTATTTAAAACCGAACGAAATTAATGTTTTTTTTTCCCACCGAGTGAACACGCTGCTGCAAACTGAGTAATTAACCTTGCCTCCTTAAGATGGCTGTATGAAGTGTCGTTTGAACGCAAGATATCGTGACCTTTGTACCCTGTGGGCTTTACTTATAGAGAACTATAGACTAGTGTCATGCAAGGGCAAACGGCGTGCACACCTCACACTGCAACCTCTCTCTGACTTCTCTTACATTGAATGGAATATTTTAGTTACAAAATGACAAGAAATATTCATGTTATAAGAAATAACATTTGACTAGAAAAAAAAAAGTTTTATTAGATTTATGGCCCTCACAACCTCTGCCCCCCCCACCACCTTCCAACTTACTTTTAAATTATCATACAGGTACAAACAGAAAAATCCATTTTTACTCCTAAATCTGATATCTAGTAACAAATGTTATTTATTATTATTATTATATTACTTTGACTTCTTACTCCTAGTAAGAGGAAGTATTGTAATCGTGTCAAATTTTCGATATCGAGTTTTCACCGGAAATATCCGTTTTGAGGTCCTCTGAGTCTAAAATAGTGGTTTTTAGCAAATGGTCTGTGTGTGTGTGTGTGTGTGTATGTGAACAACATGGCTCAAAAACGAAAAACCGCAGAAAGTTGAAAGTTGATATTCCGTTTAGGTATCACCATGGGATCCGACTGTACCTTATCTGTTAAAATTCCTCAACCGGAAGTACCACTTTACTAGTTTTTTTTTTACTTTTTGCGTTTTCTCAAAATGGCTCCGACGATTTTCTTCAAATGGAAATATCAACTACACACACAACGGGCTACAACTTTTATTTCAAATATTTCTCTTGGAAAATTTCATAAGGGCAGTTTGGGGGAGAGGTGGGGTTAGGTTTTCATCTAAAGTGCTATTTCAGTTGGTTAGACAGTTTCTGTCATCTAAATAATATTAATTAGAATTGGATATGTTGTTGAAATTCTGAGTTCGAAAAAAATCGGATAACCGGAAGTGCGTTTATATTACCACTTTACTAAATCATTTTTGCACTTTTTCGTAATTTTCTCAAAAATGGTTGCGACGATTTTCTTGAAACTTCTTATATAAACTAAACATACAAGGATCAACAACTTTTATTTAAAACATTTCTCTGGGAAAATTCATTTAAGGGCACTTTTAGCGGACGGGTGGGGTTATGTTTTTCTCTAAAGTGCTGTCATGGTTGATAATACAATTGTATCATCCAAAGAAAATTAATTAGAAATAAATAGATGGCCAAAATTGCGAGTTTCAAAGAAATTAGTGAAACCGGAAGTGCGCTTTTATTGAACAGTTTTTTCAGTTTTCGACGAATTTCATTTTAGTACTCATACTATAAAATGCAAACACCCTCCAGTTTTTACACTTCCTTAATTCTAGTAAGAGGAGGAAGTATTACGATCATGTCAAATTTTGGAAATGAAATGTTTACAGGGAATACATGAGATCGTTTGTATCTCAAAAAAGGAAAATCCCAGCAAAGTTCAAACCTTAAATTTCGAATTTTCCAATTATGTTTTACGCCCATTTAAAAATATAAACAATTCACCAAACAAAATAAATAGTAAGACAAGTAAAAAAAATTAGTTGGCTGGAGCCAAAGAAGAAATTTTTATTTTTATTCGACGTTTCTGACACATTTGTTTACGACTTCTGTTTACAGCATACTTTGCGCTACACAGAACTGTAACGCATGTTACATTGGTCAATCAAAACAACACCTACAAAGGAGACTTAGACAACATGAACTAGACATAGCTAACAAAAAAAAACTGACAGTACAGCTCTCACAAAACATGCACTCACCCTTGCCCACTCCTTTGATTTCCGAAATGCTTCTGTCCTAACACTTGAAGCAATTTCCTTCTGAATCCATCCACATTAACCTCAACCCTAACTCTATCAACTACAAAAAAGACAAGGACATCATTACCACTTCTTACAACATTTTCCGCTTCCTCAAAAAAGCCCCCCCCCCACACTAAATTACACACACCAACTTTCTACACTTTCCGCTAGTTTATTTATATTCATTTATTTCTCTTATAATTATTAATTGAGTTGTTTTTCATTTCTACCATTCTTCATATTTCCCAATTTGGAAAAAAATTTCCCCTCTCTGTTTTCTTTGCAAGCATACCTTACTCTACAACCAAACAATAACCTTCTCCAAACATTTAACTCTCCATTTCTTTCTTAACAGGTATCATTATATCTTTCTAATATTGTTTAATTGTTTTATGTTTTTAATTTTATCATACAATTTTCTGGATATCCATATTTTTTGTTTTGTAGTCCTTGAGGAAGGACACCGAAACGTCGAATAAACTTTTTTAAAAAAATAAAAAGTTTCTTCTTTGGTCCCCAGCTAACTAATTTTTTTAGCTTATTTAATTAACAACGGACAAACATAAATATTGTTTACTTAAATAAGGGAACAGGACTTTTGAAAAAAAGAAATTATTGTTCAAATTTTATTAAATTCTGCAATTTTACTGTCAAGAGCCCAAACTGTAAGGAGGGGACAAAAGTACTTCTCCAGGCAGGAATCCAGTACTCCAGTATCTAGGCGCCAACAATGAACGAACCAAATAAGGTTTCAAATTTAACGCCCCAAATTCCGCAGGCTACCTTTTTTTTCTTTTTTAATTTTATTTTGAAATTTCAAATCTGTATAATCTATCTATATATATATATATATAGTTTGATTTCAAATCTGTATAATCTATCTATATATATATAGAGTTTGATTCAGCTCTTGGTCAGAGTAACATCGTGTCTGTCTTTATCTATTAAAAAAGTGAGATTTATAAAGTTTTATGTTGTGAATTTTGGAGTGTCAATTCTTTTAATAATTATCATTATTGTGTAAAAATTTTAAAAAAAGTTATCGAATAGTTTTGGTGAAAATTGCAATTAAAAAATTAACTGAGTTAAGGAATTTATCCACTGGAGTGCAGTATGGTGATTGGACGTGGAGTAGAGCGGAGTATTTAAGGTGGGGAGATATTTGAAAATAAATAACTCTTTTAAGTTATTGAAGATAAAAATAGAAGTGGACAATAGGTATTTACAAACAATCATTCTTCCTTACATGTTTATTTAACTAGTGTGTTTATCACAAAGACACGGATTATTTTTATTGCACACACACATATATATAGTTTTGGGAAAATAAGACTTAGCAGCGTATTGACGTTGATTTTAACTGAAAAACTGATGTTGAATTCGACTGCGAAACTTGCTGCTTTTTGCAATTAAATTTTATTAGTATAATTAATGTCACAGAAGATTGATAAGTTTTTTATGCGAAGTTCCAAATCCGATATTTCTACTCCTGTGTCGAAATTTTCCTTAAAGAGAAGTAGAAGTTCACCAGAGGCTATTTGTACGCAACCAGAGAAAAAATCTAGTGTGGAAAAATTAGTGAGTAGTATGGCAAATAGTGACGAACTATTGAGTGCTATAAGAGCAATTGATGCCAAAATAGCCATGCTTCCAACAAAGGAAGATTTCTTTGCATTACGTGAGAATATTAAGGAAATAAAATTAGAAAACGATTCTCTCAAACAACAAATAAAAACTTTTAAAGAAAATGAGAAACTTCTTGAAAAAAGGCTAGAAAGAATAGAGAATGCTTCACTTAGAAATAATTTAATAATAAGGGGCCTCATGTTTTCAAAAGAAGATGATTTGATGAAAGTTGTGCGTGACTTTTTTTCAAATGTTTTGCAGGTTAAGGAAAATGTGGAAATTCTTGAGGTGCGTCCCCTAGGTAGCGTATCGTTGAAAAAAAGGCCATTATTAGTTCGTTTTCTTCGAAATAACGAAAAATGGGCTGTATTAAAGTGTTCATCTCGTCTGAAGGGGACTGATTGGAAGATTATGCAAGATTATTCTCTTATGGTACGCAGGCGAAGGCACAAGTTATTCCGTTTACGATGGGAAATTCGTCAATTCAATCCAAACATTGTTACACATGTGAGGTCAGATAGATTATATGTAAGTGGTAATGCTTTCTCCTGGGACGATGTTTGTGGTTTGACTTATAATGAGCAAATAGGAATGGACAAACTTAAGGAATTAGTTGGTCAAGATTTCTCAGAATATATTACTGGTCTATTGCAAGAACCATTCAATGCTAAAACACGTCCAACATTAGTAAGTGGTCGTTCTACTGTTTCTAAAATATGAAAATCACCCGTCTGCCGGCAGAACAGGAGTTATGTAAGTTATGAAGATGATCAAAATAGTGTAAATAAATTAAATTTTCTTTCATATAATATTTCAGGGCTAACTAATAAGATAGGAGATTTTTTGTTTATTTCTTTTGTAAAATCTTACGATATATTTTTTTGTTTTGAAACTCATGTTAGTGATATTGAGTATTACTCTTTAAATTTTTGTAAACAGTTTTCAGAATTTGATTTGTGTTGGGTGCCTGCCACTAAGGTTTGTAAGTGGGGGAGGTCCAGAGGGGGAGCGCTCTATGGCATTAAAAAAAGCTTATCCTGCAAGGTGAAATTCATTAAAATTGAGGAGATTGATTTGGTTTTGATTAATTCTAACGGAAGTAAATTTTATGTACTCCCAGCTTATTTAAATTGTAACCAGTGGGAGCAGGATTTCCTCAATTTTTCTGACTTTCTAACAAAGTATTCATATTTAAATTTTATAGTGGTGGGAGACTTAAATGTTAGAATAGGCTTACTTCAACAGTTGAATCCAGAGATTCTCAATGATTGTAATAATTTTGATTATGTGAGAAATTCTAAAGATGTCATTGTTAATTTAAGAGGAAAGAAATTTATTGAGCTGTGTAGTGAGTTGGGGTTAATCGTTCTAAATGGGCGTTCCCGGAGTGACAGGGAGGGTCATTTGACCTTTGTCGGAGGTAGGGGGAGCTCAGTCATTGACTTCTGTTGTGGTTCAGTTCAAATTTTGCCATTGATAGATGACTTCTCCGTTAAATCAGAAACATTTTCTGACCATCTCCCTATAGTATTTCCAGTTCTGAGTACGGAACCCAGGGAACGAATTTTTCCCCTTCTTCCTCAGCTTAAATGGGATAGTAAGTATAGAACTCGATATAGGGAATTGTTGATTATAAAGGCAGAGCAGTTCTCTTCTCAGCAACAGGATACCCAAACGGTAACTCAATGGTTTATTGAGTGTATTAATATGGCAGCTTTCTGGCATAACCCTCAGGCTAACTCTCAAAAATTATTCAGAAAGCCTTGGTATGATTGGCAATGTTCCAGGGCTAGAAAGAAATCATTAACATTATTAAATCTATACCGTAAAACTAATTCTCTTTTTGTCAAGAAAGCATACAATGAGGCCAATTTTAATTACAAACAACTTATAGTCAACAAAAAATCACTTTTTTATGAGGAGATGGTGCAGAAATTTAAGTTGGTTAAGTATAGTAAGGACTTTTGGGATATTGCAAAAAATTTTAAAAACTCTAAAAATTCGGTTGACGGAGGAATCCCTGTTCAAAAGTGGCTCAATCATTTTAAACACCTTCTATCACCATCACCTTCTGAAAGTGTGTCTCATTTGTATGCGGAGCCCTACATTTTTTCGACAGAAATGGATAGCGCGTTTACCTTTGATGAATTAGTCTCCGTCTTGCAAAAAACTAAAAATAATAAAGCGCCGGGCGATGACAGAATAGGGTATGAATTTTATAAGAACGCGCCGAACGAGTTTTTGGAAAAACTACTTTTTATTTTTAATGAAATTTATTCTAATGGGACAGTTCCTCCTAACTTTAAACAATCTATTATATTTCCTCTCTTCAAGAAGGGGGATATCAAAGATGTCAACAATTATAGAGGTTTATCCTTCCTAAATTGTATTGGTAAATTATTCTGTGGCCTTCTTTTGGAAAGATTAACGGTATTTGTTCGAAAAAATGGAATCCTCACTGAATGTCAGGCCGGATTCAGGAAAAATTACTCAACAATTGACTGTATTTTTGTATTACATAATATTATTAAATTAAGACTAAAAAATAAAGGTCAAAAATTATACGCATTTTTTGTTGATCTGAAAGCCGCATTTGATACCATCAGTCGTGAGGCCCTGTACTTGAAATTGCTTAATATAGGCATTTCTTCCCGTTTTGTGAATGTGCTGAGGAATATCTACACTGGATCTGTCTCTTCTATCTGGACACCTGCTGGTAAATCTGAGTCGTTCTGTGTGAACAGTGGTGTGAGGCAAGGATGTGTCCTGAGCCCGCTATTGTTTTCGTTGTATATAAACGATCTGGTAGATGAGCTTGAGTTTGGTGTGAATGTGGGGAATGTACTAATCAAGACCCTACTTTACGCGGACGATATGGTCCTTATCGCAAGAAGTCCCCAGGGTCTTCAGCGTAGTATCTGGAAACTGGAACAGTACTGTGAGAAATGGAATCTTGAGGTTAGTCTGGCAAAGTCCAAAATCATAGTATTCCGAAATGGCGGTCGCCTTAGATCAAATGAAAGGTGGTTTTTCGGATCGCGAAAAATAGATATTACTAACCAGTACAAGTATTTAGGGGTGACATTTACTTCCCATTTATCGTTAAAGCCCCATTTTCAAGACAAAGTAGCCTCTTCCAAACTGGCTTTGAACGTCGTATGGAAAAGATTGATCTGTAACCCCTTAATAAACTTAAGCTCCAAATTACAGGTCTTTAATGCTGTTTCGCGGGCCATTCTTTGTTACGGTGCACAAGTCTGGGGTTCAGAAGAATTCGAGTGTGTTGAAAGGGTTCTATGGTTCTTTATCAAGAAGCTATTTCAGCTCCCTAATTACACTCCTTCGTACATCTTACTCTTAGAGACCGGACTAGACCCTCTTTATGTGTATACTTTTAAACTTCATGCTTGGTATATAAGAAAAGTTTTGGGTATGGACCGGCACAGATACCCCCGCATAGTTGCTGAGGAAATTATAAAAGAAGGTATATCCTGGGCCAGCAGATGGAGGGACTTGGCTGGGAAATACGGAGTATCAATTAATTTTAATACGACTGATTGCGCCACGCTTGATCCTCAGATTAGAAGTTTGGTAGACCACATGAAATTGAATGCTAGGAATAAGTTCAAAGAAAGAGCAAACTCTACTCACAGGTATACAATTTATAAATTGTTAGATCATGAGGTGAAATGTGCTGATTTACTTGGTAATGTAGATGCCTTCAATGGTTTATCTTCGGTATGCTGGGTTCTGAGACTTAGGGGAGAACTGCTAAAGCTTAATTATAAGACCTATGACTCACAGTCCAATGACGAATGTTCTCTATGCGACCTTGGAGAGAGGGAGGATACTTTTCATTTTGTGGGTATTTGCCCTGCCTTGTCGCCAATTCGTTTAGCTGTCTTTGGGGAAAGATATCTCTCTCTGGGAAGATTCGTGAATTTGCTGAATGGAATGGATTGGCCCCAACTGATACGATACGCAACTGAATCTTGGAAGTTTCGAGGAAAATTTCTAAATTAACTTGTAGCCTAAGTTGTTCTGTTTGAGAGAAACTCTTGTTTTAATGTTAGTATTAATGATACTCTAATGTCAGTAAATTTAGTATTAATAATTAAAAAATGAGGGATAATTTATTTTATTTCATTATTCATTTTTATTTTTATTTATTTTTTTGAGATTGTATAGTATTCATTTTTATTAAATTCTTGAGGTTTATTTCCCCTCTGAATTCATACTTATATTTTTTGTTTATATATATGTTTCAAGCTCCGGCAGACGGTAAAAACCATGCCGATTTAAGTTTTTGGTTAAATTATAAAAAAAGTGTATTCTTGTAATGTTTTCTAATAAATAAACTTTAATTACTACTACTACTATATATATATATATATATATATATAAATTCAGCATCCGTATGTTTGTGGCCGCAAAACTCGAAAAGTAGTCGATGGATTGACTTGAAATTTTTACACAAAGTTACATTACTATATAAGAGTGTTTATATATACTTTTTACTCCGAAGTTCCCACGGAAACGGGAACTTCTCCGAGAGTTTCGCGAGGTTGGCAGAAATAGACAGACTCAGACGCGTTGCGGTGGTGGCTCACTCTTTGAACCTCTTTCTCAACTACTTATAAGTACCTCTATTCCGAAGTTCCCACGGAAACGGAAAATTTCGAGCTAAAATCCGTTCAAACGGCCATATTACATTAGCACTTGCTTCTTCAGGTATTGCTGTACGTTGATGGAAGGAGATAGAACAGCGCATTCAGCTCTTAAACTGTTCTTGACTTAAACATGCACTTCACAGAAAACCCAACATGTAACATTTCTAAAACATCAAGGAATGGGAAAGGTTCTTCAGGCGTGCAAAATCATTGTATGGGATGAGTGTATAATGACTTATAAGAAGTCATTGGAAGCATTAGACCATACATTGAAAGACTTGCGAAATAATCACGTTCCATTTGGTGGAGCATTGGTGTTATTAGCCGGTGACTTCAGGCAAACGCTTCCAGTGATACCTCGCTCAACACCAGCTGATAATTGCATACCTGCTTGAAATATGCAACACTTTGGAGCACAATAAAAAAAATTCATTTAACAACGAATATGAGAGTTCAACTTCAAAACGATCCAACAGCTGCCATATTTTCAAGACAAAATTACTCGAACTCGGTTACGGCACTGCTCCTACAAATCCGGAAACGGGAAAAATCACCTTCCCATCTAATTTTTGCAACATTGTACATTCAAAAGAAGAAGCATCGAAACAAATTATCAAAATCACGCATGCTTAAGCCTAAAAATCAGACAGAGCCACATCGAAGCGTGGTCGGGTTAGCTAGTAATATATATATATAGAATGAGAAAATAAGCTGAGAGATATCTTGGAGTGAAGAACAGGAAGACAGAAAATATCTAATGGGTAGCACATTCTACGGATTGCAGATAGATGCTTGATCAAGTATGAAGGAAATCTCCGTGGCCGCTGGCGGTTCAAACAGCAATGGAGTAGCATGGGTAAAAGAGATTGTAGAAGTGGATTCAGAGCAAGGGGAAAGAGCGGTATAGTATTTGAGATATTTTGTCTTGGCAAGTTGTTGTACATAAGGGATGTTGAGGTCTTTACGGAATGAAGTTTGTGAATAGTAGGGAGCACTATACAGTTGTGGTGTTTCCTCAAAATTAGCTCCTAATATTCTTCATCAACATTCATTTTGGTCCAGAAATTTTTTGGTCCCTCTTTACTCTATCGAAGACTTGAATGAGGTCCATAATGCACACTTGAAGATGTTTCCAAAACGCCCCCCTTTTCCTATCCTTTGCCTTACAGCTAAAATAAGGTAATGGGAACTGCTTTGAGACCTAAAGCCAAACTCTACTTCCTATAAGTGGGCTTTTATATGCTTGCGCAGCCCTTACTGCCAAAACATTTGGAGTATAAGTTACAGATTAAGAGATAAATTTCACGATGATTAGACCCCCCCCCTCTATTATTTCCCTTTTTATATATTTAGGATTTCCAGATGGTTCAAAAAAGGTTAAGTCTCAATGCGTCAGTTGATTTTCAACATTGGCAAATGGAAAGATGCACGAGACATTAATAGAAAGGAAAAAGAATTAGTTTTGAAAATGAAAACTGTCAAAATGGAAAAGAAAATTTAAAAAATAGTAAACAAGGGGGCTATCCAAATTTTGAAACCTCCCTAAAATTGCTAAATGTAGGATTTAACAATTCCACATATTTATTTCTATCTAGGTAATGTGTTCGGTATTTATACTTAATTCCATTAAGAGTTTGATTAAAAAAAAAAAAAAAAAAAAAAAAGAAAATGAGAAAATTGAAGCTCGCTGTAAGGAAATTTTGAAGATGAAAACTTGTAGTGGCCACACTGTCTAAGTATTGAAGCTTCAAGTAGATTACTTTTCTATTTAAAGAAGGTTAACAAAATAAAATATAATTGATATCTTGTGATGACGATTAAAATTAAATAATGATTGAAAGGTAATAAAAGACATGTTAATGACCATTATTGGTGAAGATAATAATGACAACTCAGGGAAGATAACCTGCCGTGACTGTTCTTCTTTGCCAATCACTGTTATCCAAAGCCATTCCGGCTGACAGCTCATGTTTATTTTAATACCACGCGATCATATTGCTCTTTTAATCAGTCTGACAGAATAATATATCATATCAGTAAAAACAACACGCCAAGTATATAATAAATTGTAATAATATAATATATTATAAATTTACATTTGTTTAATTATGCATTTTCTACAGATCTGCATTCAACTGCAGTATTTTCTGTAAGTAACAATGTTTAAACAGAAAACCCTGTTTTATATTCTCTTTGTGAAGTGTTTTTCTTTATTATTTCATATTTAAATGGCAAAGTTACCATTGGACTATTTTCTTAAAGACGGGAAGGTTGTATATATTCTTACATGATGACTTAAAAAGGTTGACGCCAATCATAACCATATTTCAGCCATACCTGTGATTGATATGCTGCTAATTAAGAATATCACGGCCATCTGAAATAAATAAAAATCAAGTGTGAAATGCTCACACGACCGTTACTCGAAGATAATAATAATAATAATGCCTTATTATTATTTACCCTCAATAATTATTAATTACTAGCAAGTGACTTAAGATGCAGATCCGAGAATAGCTCTTCTATTCCAACGAAACTTAATTTTGTTTAAATTACATTATGCTGGTGATAATGATGCCTTTCAATCAGTTTTCTCAATTTTGCTTAAATTCCAATACATCTCTCTAGAGATGCTTCGATTAGGTTTTGGTTTACAGCGAGGTGTGGTGTGAATATCTTGGATATTCCAGACTGGCACATTTGCCTCAATATGTCCATCTGGGGGATCAGTGGTTTAGCGAAAACCTAGACAATACATACTTTCTGCTTGGGGATGGATCAAAAACGAGCCAAGAAGTTGATTCCGCCTTACTGGAACTCACACAGAAATCTCTCTGAAGTACAGTCTCCCAGAAATATGCTTCGGCATTTAAGATAAAGCTTAGAGTTATTTGGAAAGATCAGACGAAAAGGGTCTGTCTGCGCGGCAGACATCCAAGGCGAGATGGCAAGAAGCGGGTGAAAAAACAAAAATGAATAATAATGTAAAACAAATGAAAACGAAAATGAGACTTACCCTTTGGTGACGGTGAGTTTGATGAATTAAAGAAGGGTTGATGAGACGAATGGCGGACTGAGAAAGGAAGAGGTGGCGTATGTGTGTGGAGGGGTGCGGGTGCGTAAGTGGCCAAAGAAAGGAACTCAGGTGAGCATAGAAGGATTGGAATGCTCCTTCAGAAGCGAATGATGCCGTTGTTGAAGCGGCGGGTGATGGCGAGTCCACTAAGTTGCAGATGAAATAGCCTCGTGAAGGTGATGGCGCGTAGAGATGAGTCTTGTTACTCACCGAGGAGTCAATATTAATTAAAAAGGCGAATAAGCGCGTATAAGGCAACACAGAATTTAAAGGTGAAGCTAACAGACTGGTAAACAGATGTTAGCTAGTCGGGCGACAGAAGAAGAGAACGGCACAAACACTGTTGTTCAGGCGAACAGTTGACGACAAGTGAAGAAATCCTTATAGAGGACGTTTGAAGGGTATGGGGAAGTAAGAAAGGGGCAGACCCCGAGAGATCAAGGCGCCGACAGTCCCCCCACCAAGAGAGAAAGAGAGGTAAAAATGCGGAGAAGCTGAGAACGAGGCGGACAATGAAAGAGAAAAAAAGGAAATAATAATTTGGAAATGGCAAGGGCAATAAAGAACGGAATACAAAGGGCAATAAAAGCGAAACAAAGTTAATCTGTCAAAGGTGCCGCGACCTAACAGGGTCAATGCAAGGATCAACACTGTAGAGATATGCAGTCGCTCAAGATAAGATGCCCAGGTAAAGTAACACATCAATAGAAAAAGCAATCAGTCTGGAGGTTGTGGCAGGCTGTTAGTGAGGATTAAAGGAAACGCTGGGATCTAAGGGAATGAGAAAGCGGATTATCGTGGCAATAGATTGCATTCATTGGGCGGAAAATTTCGGAAACGAGACCCCCCCCCCGTTCACTATCATATTACTCTTTTGCTTCTACTATAGAGAAAAAAAGTAAAAATAAATAAAAATAATTTAGGTGTTCGTGTAGGTACAGTTCCGCTGTGGCGAAAAGTATATTGGCTATAATGAGAAAGGAAGACCTACTTTGCAGGTATAATTTCATCAAGGAGAATACATTGTAAATATAGAATTGGGAATTAGAAACTCTCATTTTCAAGGTCCCATATTACATCATCAGTGCACAAATTACTCTTACTGTTTATGGTACACGACATAACACATTAATGTGCGGCGGTAACACTGATATCCTTTCAGAGATCTGCTAGGCCTGTAGCGCACAGGAACCCTTATCTTTGGCAGATGTAGAGAAGTAAGAAGAGGAAGGTGGTTGTATAGAATATCCAAATAGTTGGCAGCTGAAGATCAGGTATACATTTGAAGATAGGTAGACATCAATATATTGGCAGTTAAATAAATCTACAGAAGTTATAAATACTATCACTATGTTCGCTATATACTGACAGCATTTAGACAGAATATTCCCAATTTTTTGAGAGTAACTAAGGTAAATACAACCATAGAAATGTAATAATACAAAGAATAAAGAAATTTAATTAATCGATTTATAAATTACAGGTTTTTTATTTAAACAAAATTTAACTGTATAATGCAGCATGCATGACTAAGCTTTAAGAGTTCGTGTCGGAATTTTTTTGTTTTATTTTTCACAAAAAGAAATGCAGGGGGCCACTTAGCGTGTGTGTTTATTAAATATTATATGCCCTGAATGTTGGGGTTGAGAATGGAAAAATGTTTTTCCTTAAATACGAGTTTGTTTTTCATTTTGTAAAAAATTATGGAATAATAGAATTTGTTATTTGAATTTTCTAAAAACAAACAAAAATATTTTTCAGTCAAGTTTTTTAACACAGGAAAATTTGGTTGGCAACCCTGCTGTACTGTAAAAAATCTGGTGTGAACCACTCACATGACATTGTTTGTTTAAACATATACTTTGTTTTAAATGTATAATTGCCTTCAATTACTGAGAGACCTCCCAGTCCCCAAAGAACCTCTCTAAAAGTTAATTTTAAAAAAAGTATCAAACAAAAGTGATTGGTAATATATCTTTTAGGTTTCCGCGGCCATTTTCTTGAAAAACACTTGAGTTTCCGGGTTGGAAAAACGTCAGTGATTTGCTAAAAACCTACGTTTCGCCCATATTGCAATGAACCTCTTCAGGGTTGTTACACCTTAAAAGGTAATGGAACAATGAACCTTGATAGAGAAGGGGCGTTTTTCAAAATGATTGATCTGTATATGTTAGAACCTCAAGTTAAATGAAAATCCCTAGAAACTGAGCAATCCATGTACAATCGGTCCAGATTCTAAACAAGATTTTTTTGTCGATTGTCCTGACAGCACTTGCACTAAATATCAAGTTTGAACTTTCTGCGATTTTTACCTTTTTGAGTTATACTGATCACACACACACACACACACACACACACACACATCGCCTATTTGCATTAAGGCCAAAGAATTGGCAAGAGAAGGCCAGAAAATTCAAGCCAGGCAATGAGATGCTAACACTTTTAGAGATCTGGAATTACCAATTTCATTCAAAACAAGGCCACAACCTGCTAGAAAAATATTTAACTGAATTAAGTGATCGCACTAATAGAGAGAGAAGTTATCCAACCACTGATATGGTAGTCGTATAGAGGAAAGTGTTGATGTCTACTCTGAGGAAGATATTATTGGAGAATATGAATACAGGTTAGGTTCTCTTTGCTCCAATAATCAGACAGATTAATTAACAATATAGCTAGCTTTAGGGTGGTTGCTGTCATTAAATACAAAGCACGCACTGTGGCAAGTGAAAATTCTAAGTGGCAGTCAAGTACCTTACTACCTTTACGAATGTATAAGCCGACAAACTGGGCAAGGAGGGAGCGAATACTCCCTTCTGTGGGCCGGAACCTGTTCTGGGAATAGCCACAAGCATGGCGAGAGCGTCTCTGAGAGAATGGGCACGGAGATAGCATAATCGTCACTGGCGGTTAAGTACTGGGACAAAACACGGCAAAATGGTTATGCCAGAGGTGTGTAGAAGAAGAACCAGAGACACGCTGGGTCTAAGCAGATATCAGATTTCTCTGATAACGGGTCTGTTTACTGGGCATGGTAGGTTCAAGAAACATCTGCACAAGGTGGGATTGGAGGATGTAGAGCCCTTGTGCAGACCGTGTCAGGAGAGGAGGAGATGGCCTCTCACCTGCTGTTTGATTGCGTTGCAATCGGTAGATTGCGGTACGAGATCTTCGGAACGTTGAGGCCAGAGGAAATCGTACTCCAAGAAGGACTGGTGGGGAAGGTTCTGGACCTCATGAAGAGGAGGGCTTCCTCTACTAGGTTTCGAGGGGTCAGCACAATAAGCATCAATGGGAGGCTGCAGTGCCTGGGTTTGAGTCCCCCCCCTGCATCATTCTAATTCTAATGTATAAGTGACCTACAAAAATCCGCTAGTGTTTAAGATACGGCAGCTGTTAATGGAGCTGCAGGAAAGGATATCCATCCAATTTTAGTTGGATCCAAAGCATTGCTGGAACGCTCGGAAATGAACAAGCCGACTTTCTTATAGATCATGCAGCAATAAAACTGAGGAAGTGGAAGAGAATTACAGCAAGTGTCCAATTTCCTGCCTACAGAAATGTTGTAGACAGTGCATCTTAGAAGGGTGGCAACATTTTTTGGCAAACATCCTCAAAGCAGGGCCGGTTCTAGATATTTGGCCGCCCCTATCCAGTAAATAAAATAAAAAAAATAAAAATCATAAATATAGTACGAAAATAAAATTTTCATTGTATAACGAAAAATGTGGTGTGAAACACTCACAAGACATTTTCTTACTCTAATTTACATAGTTACATAGTCTGTAGTTTTCGATTTAATCTTTCAATATGTGGACTGCGTCACATACATAAAATTAAGGACAATGTAATGAATACCTATAAACTCCAGGTCAAAGAAAAGTTTTTTAACTAAATATTATGAATTCCTTGGAATGTGTGTTTAATATCAATTTTATTTTGTCCCACTAGTATAAACGGCCAAGTACAAAATGGTGGACTTACATTGGATCATTTCTGCCTAATTCCCTTTTGCCTTCTTTTTTAACAATGAAATGAAAATGCTGAATTTTTTTTCTTTATAGCTCACATTATTTACATAAAACAGTAAATACTATGTTAAAAATAAATTGATTTTTTGCATTTTTTTTTATAACAGAATTTTATTACACAATTCGATAATTTATAAAATACATACGAAGGGAAAATTAGTAAAAAAATTCTAAACTACATTTTTCATAGACATAATTATTTAAAAATAATTAGCCAGTCACAGTGTAGAAGTGAAGGTATCTAATGTGGGCGCGTAATTTAGGCCAATCAGAAATTTAGAAGTATCATGCTGAACACGCCCGCATTTGACACCTTCACTTCTACACTGTGAATGGCTAATTATTTTTAGCTAATTATTTCTATGAAAAATCTAGTTTAGAATTTTTTTACTAATTTTCCTTGCATAGGTATTTTATAAATTATCGAATCGTGCAATCAAAATGTTTTTATAAAAAAATGCAATCAGATTATTTCTACTGTTCAAGTTATTTACTGTTTTATATAATTAATGTGAGTTATAATGAAAAAATTCAGCATTTTCATTTCATTGTTGAAAAAGAAGGCAAAAGGGAATTAGGCGGAAATGCAAGGTCCACCGCCATTTTTTATTTTGCCATAAGGACATAAGGAAATTGATGTTAAGCAACCATAAAAATTTCTCAAAGGAATTCACAATTTTCGGTTAAAAAACTTTTGTTTGACCTGGAGTTTATATCTGTTCATTATATTGTCCTTCATTTTTTTTTTTTTTAGTATGTGGCGCAGACCACAAAGTATTGAAAGAGTACCAAATAAATTATAGAAAGTAGAAGCGTTATATATTAGAGTTCGAACATATAGAGACATTGTATATATCCAATTATTGGTTACTTAGACTCGAAATGTTGGCAACATATATAATTCTAATTAATGTTATTTAGATAATAGAATTAATTTCATTCAATAACTGACATATTTCGTTTAAATTATATCCTAATGGTTTTTATTGCATCACTCTGCTGGACCTTGTGTATGCTTGGTTCTTCAGAGCTGGAAAGCATCAGTGATATATTCCGTTCACTCATTATCAGGGTGTTTTGTGAAAACAATGTGGTAACATAGACTTGCACAGAGCAAATTCAGTTTATCCACTATTGAAAGTGAGCTGCAGCTTTTTTACTTCCTTTTTCCCTGCAATATAAATCCCCAACAATAATATTATGTCAATTTTATTTTTATTGAAGGGTGTAATGTTTATCACATTGGAACTTCAATGTCAATTGTAAATATGTACATAAAAAATTTGTAAATAAAATTGAATTGAATTGAAAACTAATGAAAGAGTATCAACTATAAAGATGGAAATCTACGCAAGAGCTAATTCAATCAAAATCTAGTTTCTCATAAAAAAAAAGGAATCAAAGTATTAAGTACAATTAAAGAAATAAATTATAGAAAGTAGAAGCGTTATATATTAAGAGTTCGAAAATATAGAGACATGTGTATATCCAATTATTGGTTACTTACACTCGAAATGTTGGCAACATATATAATTCTAATTAATGTTATTTAGATAATAGAATTGAATTTCATTCAATAACTGACATATTTCGTTTAAATTATATCCTAATGGTTTTTATTGCATCACTCTGCTGGACCTTGTAGTATCACTTAAAGGTTTTAAATTTATATTTCACTAAATAATTTATTAAAAGGCCCAGTTTCTCATTTGTTTGTCTTTCTAGTTACTTTTGTTTATATTGAACTCCGGATACTCTTTTGTTTTTCTATGTACAATTTTGTTTCACTGTGATGAAGTTATCTAAAATAAGAAAATGAATTAATAAGAATGAAAACTGAAAACTTACCCCCTTAACTTGGCGCTCTTTGCCCCTTATCTATTTTTTTTTAATAATAATTTAGCCAAGCAACCTAAACAAAAACACTATCACAATCGCATCCAAACATAGAGCTGCATAATTACTTGGCAATATTCTAACCTCAATTTTCAGTGAGTGCGTTTAAAAAAATACTTGTGAATTTGGTAGAGGGCGCACTCGCAGCGCTGCACAAATTTTAAATATCTTAAAAATACTTTTAAAATTTTGTGGTCGCCAATGAAATATAATTATGCTTTTGTAGAGGAAGAACGAAATGGAAAAATAATAGTTTTGGAAAACAGTTTAGTAAAATAATTGTGAAAATTAGCTTGTTCAAATAGTGTATTTTAGTAATGGGGATAGAGCCAGGTATACTACAATCTAGGTCAATGCAAACCAAGAGATAAAGGGCAAGAAACAGTTAGCGTAAAACAATAAAACTCCCTCTAGACATACCAGCATTATTTGAAAGGATTTGAACTATGAAGAGAAGACATTCCTTCAAGAACAGTCTGAAACAGACATTCAAGCCAGAACTATTAGGGCCAGTGATAGTGATTTGCCTTTATTCTAGATAAACATCTGATTTATTAAGATATAGTGGTGATATTGTGAAGTACTTAAATTTGTTTAGAGAATAATATAATTATTTTTAAAACAGTGGTGCTTTCTTGATTATTACTAATACTTCTCTCTTAAACATATATACTTACAAGCCCCATCTTTAAACCGCTCAAGCCACTACAAGCTACCACTATACAACAACTCAACACACCAAATACATTTCACCTTAATATGATAATAACTGAAGTCTATACCTGTTTATAACAATAAAGTTCGTCTGAAGATGAAACACATCATTTGTGATATCCCAGCTATTCAGTAAACGAAAAAATGGCGGTCTTATCTGTCTAGATTTAAAACACATGCAAACAGACGACTATCCTTGGAACAGGTGCAGACAGTGGAATATCTTCTTTGCTTATGCACACTATTGGATGCTAACACAATACAGTTTATTCAAAGAGCTACGTCATTGAATTACATATGGTAACCTAGGAATAAATACTATTATTAAGTGGAGACTTTATGATAAACTTTAAACATTTTATTAAAATTGTGGACTTTGATATACTATACAAAAAGAAATGTGAAACAATCATACGACTTGCTTTTAAGGCAGTCTATAAATTTTCTTAAAACTTATAATTTTTATTATTTATTTGTATTCAATTTATATATCGATTGGAGAATCTAAATTTAATAAAATGACTTTTTTGAGGAAACCAAACACTTCCCCTCTCCCAAAACTTCTTTAAATGAACTATCGGTGCCAGTATACAGTGCGCTCTACCAGCCCTAATGATATCTACTATAATGTATAAGGCATTCAGTAATCTCTTTTACGGGGTGCTTTGCTGTCCGTACTACCCGTTGACCATTAAAAAAAAAAAAAACTCTTAGCCGGTCAAATTCGAAAATAAGTGGATTACGGTTCTATTTTCACGCGCTTACCATAACTAAAGTTCAACCGTGGTAATAAATGTTGTTTAATATGTGGATGGGTCCACAATGCTGGATATCATCTGGTATTTTATCCGTCGTAACATGTATATTTTATCCATAATTTGCATACTACGGCGGATATAATGCCAGATATGATAATAAATGTTTTGAAAATATTTGGTTTAATTTTAATTTTTGTAGATATACTACTATACGAGAATAATGGCGGTAGAACCACACTATATACCGAACTATCTTAAGCAGGCTACAGATTATGCATGTATTTGCGATTCGTGATGCGCGTTGCCTGATTCGTCCAGTTCGTAGTAATTCGCAAACAAAGCATACAGACTATGCGTTTATTCAAGATTCGTATGCGTGATGCATGATTTATCCATGTATGTTCGCAATTTCAAATTAGTTCACAGAAATCTGTGAGCATGAGCAAAGCCTATATATTAATTAATTATATAGTACATGTATATTATTTTTAAATTGTGTGTAAATATTTCTGCTCTGAAAATATGGAGAGTAACGATGATCTGGCAATAGCTAGTGCTGTTTTTATAATCCGGTGCAAAAGAAGAAAAAGTTTTTAAATAAACGGAAAAAACGCAGATGTTGGAGTGTATCACTATTCAAAAATAGAGACAGGTAATTAATTATTAAGTTCATATGATTCATTCTCTGGAGTCAGTTCTTTACGAAAAAGCGTACATCAGACCCTATTCGCGCCTTATATTATATAAGCCTATTCGAGCGTATTCTTGCCTGTTATCTTCTTCGGCCATTGTTTTTAATTAGCCTTAAAAAAAAAAAGTACGCGGAATTAAATGTAAACATAAGCCCTACGAATAAACTAGCGCACACAACGAATGGACGAATTAACTACGAACACAACCCAAGTTTGGCGAATCAGCGGTTCGTGCTGATGCTCAGCCTTTGATATTCGTCAATTTACCGCTCTTTAGAGCGAATTACTGTGCACACAGGAATGATGTTGTTTACGAATCGATTTTTAACAAACAAGTCCCTACACACTATTCGTGTACTGCCCTCGATTCACGCATCTCGCATCACGAATCGCGAAAATAAATACTCATGTAATTGAAGATGTAATTAATTACTTGCCCAACTCTGTACACGTCTAAGCATAAGTTCATGTATAAAAATTACAAAAAAAAAACGAAAATTCACCGAATTTGAAAACTAACTGAAATGTTTTGACAATGGCGGTGCCTTTACCTACTCAAAGACAAGCGGAAACCTAGCAACAGTGGCAGCCATTATTTATTTTTCAACGAAAAAAATGTGCCAAAAAATTTGTGTGACGATGTGACTGCAAAAAAAAAAACAGGTACACTTTGTTCGTCCGGGAAGTAAAATCTTTTCATGTTAAGCGAAATATTTGTTTCGTGTTAAAAGAAAAAGATCTATAAATTACATAACATTTGTCGGGACCGCAGTATAATTTCGTGTTAATAGATTTTTCCATGTTAAGCGTTTTCGTGTTAAACGTAATTTACTATATATGATTATACCATTTATGTAACATTAATATACATAAAAGTATTTTTAGAAATCCAAATTTGAAAAAAACAATTTGAGGTTTTTGAGTTTTTTCTGAATTTTATCACTTTTATTTGAACATCCCCCCCCCCCCCGGAAATTGATTTTGTATAGTTGTGCGTATTGTGTGGAGTTAAATTTTGATGTATTTGGTTCATGTTTTTTTGGTGGGTCTCTCTGGGTCCGAATATAATACTTCCTAACTGCAATGAGTAGGTAGGGATGTATATTATCCCCCCCCCCCACCTACCGCACACCACCTCTGTATTTATGCTAGTACAAACATGTAAAATTCGATTTTAAAGAAAATTCTCATTTTATATGTAATTGTACTAACAGGAGTAAGAGAAATTCGTGTGAGTGTTTCAGCTGACATAAAAACTTGTATTTTCTCAGAAAATTCAATCTGATACGATGGCAATACTCTCTCTTAAATTAAGAACAAGTAATAAAATTTGTGCCTTGAAATTAATAAAATTATATCATAATTTAGAATTTAAATTATAGGAAGACATTAATAGAGGTTACAGAAGAACTGTTATTCTATTGAAGGTTAACTAAATAATATAATTTAAAAAGAAAAGAAAAGGAATATATGAATAACAATCAGCAGGTTATAACTGCAGACACAGTAATGATAACCTACACACAAGCCAGCTGACTTGCAATATACAGCCCATCAGACGATGTTGCGGCGAATTCCCCTTTGATGTTTCTTAAAGAAAAAAAATTTGACACGATTACAATACTTCCTCTTACTAGGAGTAAGAGAAAGTAAAAAATATAAGTCAATAACCAAGACGGCTAACCTCCAATGCTCAAATATTTCAGCAGCTCAAATATATTATTCCCCCAAAGTCCATCACATGATCGCATGACCGGAAGTGCTCCGTCGTCATCACTCCGGTGATTACGGAAACTGTCGTCCTCACTGCTGCAAACTGTCCCACATTAAAATACCATTGACCCATATCAATATGCACGGTAATGATCAGATGTAAATTATTATACTTGAAGTTTTTCCATGGTTTTTTTTTCCCTACTGCAACGCCAAAATGTTTGACCAAGTTGGGGGAAATGATCTAATCTAGCTATATATAAATGTCAACTTGATGTCAGTGATCTGACCTAGATTACCACAACAATCTGCCCAATTTCAAACATCATTATATTTCTTTTCACTTCCTCCTACATCCTAGTAAGAAATATTGCCGCCATGCCAGATAATTGGAATTGAGTTTTCACCGGAAATACATGCTTTGGGGGGGGGTACCCTGAATACGAAAAAAATTGTTTTTAGCGAATGATCTGTATGTGCGTGTGAGCTGTGTAAACAGAAACAGATCTCAAAAAATATGAAGTCATAGGAAACTCAAACTTGGTATTTCCGTTACGGCTATACCAGCCCATCAGACAGGAAGTGCCACTTTAATAAATGTTTTTTTTATGCAATTTTTCATGTTTTACTTTTGAACAGCTCGAAAACGATTTTCTTTAAACTTCGTTTACTTCGACACAATGAATACCTAGCACTTTTATTTCAAACATTTCTCCGGGAAAACTCATTTAAGATGATGGCTTTTGGGGGGAAGAGATGGGATTATATTTTTTCCTTTAAAAGGCTATTTTAATTTATCAGATCATTATTATTTGTCTGTGGGGAGGGAAACCCTACGCTATCCAAAGCCTCCCTGGGCCCATATAGCTACCCAAAGAAAAACAATAACAAACCGGGACTGGAACGAAAATCCAGACCCGGATCTAATCCATCTAAGATTCACCGCAGTCCGGAAAAATCGGAAAATAACCTTAAGCGGAAGTAGCCTAAGCTCTTCCACAGACATCCTATTCCGACCAAAGGTCCTGAATTTCCTAGGGATGTGTTCCTCATCTGTCTCACAGACTCTACAAAATGGATCCGGCATGAGCCACATTATGTAGAGCTGTTCTCCTAAAAACCACAATGTCCAGTAGAGATCCAATATTCCGAGAGCGCTCCATGTAAACATGCAACCCTGTTAATGGACCCCGCCCGTGAGCATTCTGGGACTGCCGAAAACCAACTGAGCTCATCCATAAGGATGAATGCTGTGAAGCTGTCCATGTCTGGAAGCCTGACAGACATGTGCCAGAAGACATGCCAACAGCAGGCTCGGGACCAATGAAAGGAAGAGAGGCGCCTAATTTGGCAAACCTATCCACCTCCTCATTTCCAAAAATTCCCATTGACCTGGCACCCAACTAGAAGCACATCCTTCAGAGAAGAAAGCTCTTCCAGTCTTTTTAGAACATTCTAACACCAACCTGGAAGTGAAGACACAACGCCTTCAGCGCAGCCTGGCTGTCCGAGCAGATACAAACACCTTTTATGTTAGTGTTACGTACCCTCTCCTCTAAGGGGCCCCCGGCTGACGAATTTAAAATTAAAAACATATAAAAATTCATCTCCAGAGCTCTCCACCCTCCACGGAGCCTCACAATTTGGGACGCTTTGAAGAAGCGCCAGAGCTACCCTAGAGATATAGCGCCCAGGGATTGTGAGCCATGGCCCACAATACCCGGGAGCTCACCCATGCGTTCTTTACGCTAGCCGATTGACCAGAGCTGGGTTAGGCTCTGGCCGCCTGTTTAGTGGAGTCAGGAACCAAAGTGGTGTGTTGGACTGCAAGGCACGCCGAGGGAACTTGCCTCCAGCGAGAACCTGCGTCCTCAACCACCAGGACTTCCCTTCCCCTCGACACAGGTATCCACACACGGCAAACATGTGGGTGGCACCAGCACGTGCCACTGGCGAGTAGGAATGTAATTGTGTAGGTGTACGATGTTAAGGCGTTTAGGTGTAAGTGATGCAGCATGAACCCCCACAGAGGCTCCGCAGCAAGAGATTCAGGCCGCACATAAATTATGGCGACCCAAACAGAGGGCAGAAAAGTTTCTACCAACTCACACTCCTGACGGGGCACTGCTGCACTTGTTAGTCTGTAATTGTAGCTGAGGTACGTGGGAGTGCTAAGTTTCCAAATAGCCCGAAGGCTACCCTCTGCGTTCGCCCACCAGCTTGGCCATCCACGCTTCCACAAAAGTGGAGCGCAGATGTTTCCAGAGCCGCGACGAGGACGCGCTGGTTGGACTTGAATGAGGTTCTGCGACAGAATATCCGTCTCTAGAAACATAGGGAAGTTTCACCCTATGTGAGTAAAAATACCCCTTCAAACCATTTGGCTCCTTATCAGATCATTCTATCATCTAAATAATATTAATTAAAATAAGATATTGTATGTTGCCAAAATTCCAAGTTTAAAGAAAACAGGGTTGACCGGAAGTGCATTTTATTTTTGAGTTTTTTGCGATTTTCATTAAACTAATTATATCTACTAAACATATCAATGAGATTGTAGAGAAGGCTGACTCTACTTTAGCTCTGTTGGGCCGCACCCCCTAGCGTAGGGCACTTCCGTCGTCGATTGCGACGGCAAGAGTATTCATTTATATTGCGGTATACCCACTCACACAGAATATTCGCTAAAAAACATTTGTTTATACTCATGAGACCCCGAATACTTGTGTTTCAGGTGATTCAACTTAATTTCCAATAATCGCCACTAGCCAGATAATAACCACTCTTTATAGCTGTAAAATAAAGTAAAAAAAATTACGGCTTGGTCTTGTATAGTGTTCAATGTTCAATGTCTAGTAGCGAAAAGATTTATAACTAATATATCCCAACAGAAACGATTAAAATTGTAGAAATAGAGTAAGTAAATAAAATGACTAGCTAATGGGCCAGTAATATTAAGTTAGTACTTAGCTTTCCGGACCCGTTTTTCATCATTAGCCAGACAAAAATCACAGAGAAATCACTATTTTTTTGCTCTTAAATACCGAACAAGATTTTTATGCTGAAGTGGAGATTTATTTCATATTTAGTGGATCGCGTGGAACTAAATATCTGCACGCCATTTATAGGAGAAATTCGACGGATGGTTAACTATGAACACCAGTGTCCTGCTTTTATTTTAAGGGGAAGTCGTTTGTCAATCTGTGGCCAGTAGGTGGGCGGCGGCGGTGGTGTTCCGCCTCCGCTGACTCACCGCTGACCTTCTAAATAATGTTTATGATTCATGAAAAATAACAGAAAATTGTATCTACAACTGAATGCAAAATTCCAACGATATAATCCATTTCACCGTATTTCTTAATTAAATTAATTTAAGTTTTTATTTACGCGCTATTTGTAATTGCAAATTCACGATCAGATATGGAATATCTTATATCAGAGATAATGGCAACACCATGTGACAAGAATTCCCTATAGTTTTTTTTTTTAATTTAAAATCTTTATTTAATATAAAAATACAAAACATAATACAAACTTCTAAAATACAAATACAGAATAAAAATAAAAATACAACTTCTTAGAAAATATAATATTTTTTTTTAAAGACAGCTTGCTATGGTACAAGACCGTCAGCGGAGTGGGTAATAAATAACTAAATAAACTACACGTTAAATTCTAAATAATTGTCAAAGTTATTTCAAATTTCGTTACGGTATTATTATTATTATTATTATTTTACTTTAACGAATACAATAAAGGATGTAAGCTAATAACTCATTCACTCTTTTTTGCCTGTGATTAAACTAATTCGTTTCAAAATTTATATGTTACCCAGTAAAAATGGGGATTAAACAATTTTACTCTTCATAAGAAAATAGGGGGATTAAAGCAGGCTTGAACCAAAGCTACTTATTGCTTTACAGTGATGAGCCAACAGAGGCCAATCTGAACCATTTAAAATTCCCATTTTAACATTTGGAACACCGAACCACTCAAAAACAAAAGATCGCAGGGAGCTCAAACTTGATATCCCGTGTGACACGAATGTTTTTTTGTTTTCAGTTTTTCTTGATTGTCTCGAAAACGGCTGCAAACGGTTTTCTTTAAACTTGGTAGACAATCTACACATTTACATACAAAAATACCTCCACTTTTACTTGAAACATTTTCCTGTTTTTTTGTACTGGAGGTTTCTGGGAGAACAGCAACGTCCAGCTTGCTGCCTTCAGAGCCACCTCATCTCTAGTTAGGGAGTGTAGAGAATACCTGACGCAAGTTTCCCGACACAAGTTCGGCCAGGACACCTGTGGGTTAGAGGCAATGAAACAGCCGACCAAACTGGCCAGGAATGGGGCGAATACTCCGTTCTTTAATCCAGAACCTATCATAGTAAGAATTTCAAGATTAGTGACCAGTGCGTTCGAAAAATCTTTTGGAATTATTCTATATAAGCTGTGGCATCAGTTAAAAATTAAAATGTGGTTCTTCCTTTATTTGAGTTCATCCATTTTGAGTTCCAAACCGCAAGCAGACCAGTTTCCTAAATCACTGTTTATATTTTCAGCACGCACCGGCTATATCACAAATTTCTAAATTTCTCTAAAGTTTGCTACTTTACCTTTTCTCAAGGAATAGCGGCAAGTTGATCTGACTATTTCCATATCGAGAGGAAGACATCCAGACAAAATCTGAAACGCTTCCGTAGAAACTGTACGGCTGAACTGACCCATTATGAGAAGAAACATCGACCGCTGAATTACTAGCAGGTGTCCTCTGCATTATAAAATGCTGCATACTATTAGCTCAAACTGAAGCGTAATAAACCACCTACTTAAACTTAAGAGAACCCCGCTATACATAATTTCTATAACACTTTTTATGAGCCCCCAGTCACTCCTCGTTAATGAGAGGATGAAAGCTGACTTACAATCTTCTTCAATTGTTTTCTAAGTACACGAGTAATTTTTTTTTCGATAAAATTTATTTTAGAGGTGTTGGGGGGGGAGGTCAAGGTGGAAGATCATGCTGCTCGCTATAGAGTGACATTTCAACATACTGCAGTCCCCACCCCCAGAAAGGGGTCCTCACAACCGAGAAAGGATACCCCTTTTGGCGTTGGACTGTGGCGCCTTCATCGCCCACCCTTCGGGGTGTAATCAGCCTCTGGCTCTCCAGGTTGGGGATTCCCTCCCCCAACCCGTCCTGATCCTTTCCTCTTGCAGGGTTGCCTGTAAGTATCCTGGGTTACTGATACCCCTGTACTTGAGGCAATGGACAGGAATCAGTAGATGGATTTGGAGGATCCATCAGTCACGCTAGCTCGTTGGAGTTGAAATACTGAACTACGGGCGCAAGCTACTATCCGAGCCAATTGCTTGCAATTGAGGTAGGATTCGTAGTGGTCGTGGTTTAAACAGTAGCTCCAAGGACTGCGGTCATGAGTTGAGCGGGAGGAGACTTGCTATATCAAATAAACCCCGGAACCAGCCCCATAAGCCGGTAGCGCATTTGCTGGGTGTGCGCGGTTCACCAGAGCCTGCTAGAGTTTGCCTTCTCTAGTGTGATGGATGCAAAACATTAAAATATATTAATTTTAAATAAGTCAAAATTATCAAAATATGTGACATACCCTTGCAAAAGGACAAGCCAGGTAGAAGAGGTCCAGTTACTGGCATTGTACTACCCCCTTCTACTAACAAGGGAGGAACTGAAGAAACAAAGAGAAGAGATATTTTAAGACAGACTTGTTCTAGCTACCAAAGTGAAAACATCAGAGCCGATATCAAGTTTTAAGAGTTTATTCCAATTAAATTATATGCATTTTGTTGTAATAATCTAAAGTAACTTAAATTCTATTAGAGAATATATCTTTTGAAAAACAGTGTGACTTCCTTATTATTGCTAACACTTCTTCTCTTTTAAACTACATATTTACAAGCCCTTCATACAAATCCGCTCGTGCTGCACAACCAACTACAAACTACAAACACCAACACATTACACTAGCTTCTGGGAGTGAAGTGTGACCTTAGGGGATCACTTTGCGCGCTGGTTGAGCGTATCTCAACCTGCCCTTAAATGGGTCATGCGGGGGTGTGCCAGGGTTCGGCACTTCTGCTATGGTCGGGCATAGCACTAAACGACCCTTCCATAGTGGTGACATCCTTCGCTTGTTAAACGATCCTGTTGCTTGCAACAGGGGACCGGCATACCCCACGAAGGCAGGCACGGCCTTTAAAAAATCCCTCAGTACCGTAAGGGAACGGGATAAAAAAGGGAAGTCCCCACCCCCCCAGATCTATAATATTGAAGAAAACTAAATAGTTAATAAAAATTTGAAATTTAAAGAAAATTCGTCATTAAGAGTTTGAGAAATCAAGAAATAGAAAGTCATGTGTGTTATAAAGTCAGTGGCCAGTAGATGTTTTGGCATTCAAGTCGACACTTGCCTGATAAAGCCTATTGCAATATGGGCGACGCGGTCTCAACCCGCTACACTTGTTTTGCATGCGAATGACCGCGGTAACCTAAATATCTTACTTATTAATGTTACAATTATAATTATAGCACTATTTTGATAATTACCAACACGATAAAATTATTGACATAATAATTACTACACACCAAGCTGTGCCAGTAACTGTTTGCCTGACTGAGAGTTGTTACAAAGAAACTGATTTTAATAATTGTCCTTTGGACAATTTTTGAGAGAAAAAGTGGCCAGTAAAACGCCCTAAAAGTCATTGCGAGTCAGTGTTTACACGCAGAACGTCGTAGTCAGCTATCTGTGTCGTTCAGCTACATCACGCTGGTTTAGTAGTACAGATCAACTAAGTCTATAAGCCTTTTGTGTGGTTGGTGTCAGTAGAAGATATGGTTGGTGCTGCCAGGCTGGAAGACGCTGAGATCCCTGAAGAAGTGCCTAGTCCACACCTCCCTACGGATGAGGAAGCAAGTTAGTCTCAAAGAATCAACTGTATGATATTTGTGTATTGTTCTTTGTTGGCATTAAATTTAAAGACTTAACAAAATAGGTTTCTTTAAACTTTGAATACTATCTGCACATTTATAAACAATCATTTTAATTTAATACATTTTCCCTGAAAGAAATTATTTTTATTTTTTTTTTTTATGTATGAATTAGTTTTTAGACAAATTAGTTAAGTACACATTTGGCGGTGAACATGCAAGTATCGTTGGTAATCCAATGCTTGCCTAAAGAGCTGTTAAACTTCCGGCACGCAACAGCAAACTTCATACGGACATAGTGGCTGATTTCCGGCCAATGACCTGATTAAACTTACTAAAAAATACAAAAAAAAAAAACTGGTGTGAAACACTCGCACAACTTTCTCTAATACTGAAAAATATTTCAAATAAAGTATAGGTTTATAAATGAGCAATTGCATTATAAATTTGAATAAAAAAAACTATGGCAGATCGTTTCCGAGAGAAAATTTTTCTAAAAATTTGGAATATTAGCAATGTTTTAATTTACCTTAATATTTTTATATTGGTGATACAACTACACATTTCACCAAACTGGCATTTTCCTGGAAAGCTTATCTCCCCCCAATTCCCCCCCAAAAAATGAATTTTCATAGAAAAATATTACAAATAAATAATAAGCAATATGTAGAGAAAAAAATCTGGTGTGAAACACTCACACAACTTTCTCTTGCTCCTGTTCTCAAAATTATAATTGACAAATTTTATAGTTTGTGTACTAAATTTAATGAAATTTGTCGAAAACTGAAAAAACTATCAAGTTAAAGTGCACTTCCGGTTTACTAATTTTCTTGAAACTCGGAATTTTAGCCACCTATTTATTTCGAATTAATTTTGTTTGGATGATAGAATTGTATAATCAACTATGATACCACTTTAGGGGAAAACATAACCCCTCCCCTTCCCTAAAAGTGCCCTTAAATGAATTTTCCCAGAGAAATGTTTTATATAAAAGTTGTAGATCTTTGAATGTTTAGTTTATATGTGTAGTTTCAAGAAAATCGTCGGGGCTATTTTTGAGAAAATCTCGAAAAAGTGAATAAAAACATTCAGTAAAGTGGTAATTTAAACGTACTTCCGGTTATCCGATTTTTTTTGTAACTCGGAATTTCAAGAACATATTTTCAATTCTAAGTAACATTATTTAGATGATTAGAATTATTTAATAGCAGTTAAGCTGAATATAACAAGTTTAAAGAAAATCGTCGGAACCATTTTTGAAAAAAAACAAACAAGTGAAGTGGTATTTCCGGTCGAGGAATTTTGACAGATGACCCACCGTTTGATGCCATGGTGATATACCGTTTAGGTATAAACGGTATATCAAGTTTCAACTTTCTACGGTTTTCCGTTCTTGAGCTATGCTATTCATGTATACACACACACACACACACAGACTATTTGCTAAATTCCACCTTTTTTGGACTCAGGGGACTTTAATTCGATATCGAAAATTTAACACGATTACAATACTTCCTCTTACTAGTATGACAGCTCGGGTCATTTTTTTTCCTGAGAAACTGATTGTTTTGTAAGAGGTCTGTGGGAGCACTGGCATTATGCTTTTCCTTTGAAGTACTATTTCAGTACAATCTATGGTTCTAACGCCTACAATCTATTGATATACATTTGAAGTATTTGTAGCATTCTGCCTCACCGTCTCCCATTCATTTTAGCGAAAGAGGTAATTAAGAAAAATACATTCTGGTATAGCAAACTGCGTGAACTAGCTCACTATTATGAAGTCCCCGTCTCTATTGAAAATGTTGCCAATTTATCGCAACAGTTAGTGCGTTTGAGACTTACGATAGAAGAAAGGGAAAAAGAGTACAATCTGCAAAGTTTCCGGCAATCAGTATACAGTCCCCTGTATGCGGAAATATGTAGCTCAGAAAATGGTAAAGATTATTTAAGAGAGGTAAAGGATCTGTATGCAGTGCGCTGGATTTGCAAAACACGATGTGAGCTGCTTAATTTGAATTATAAAAAGTGGCGAGTTAATGGGAGGGAGCTATGCTCACAGTGTAATTTAGGCGAAAAAGAGGACACTTTACATTTTTTGGCTAGGTGTCCGGTATTAGCGGAATTTAGATTTGGAATTTTTGGTAAAACAATCCTGGCAAAACATGAAATAATAGATATTTTGAATGGTGCAGATTGGCCAAAGCTGGTAAAATATGTAAAACATTCAGTGCAGTACAGGGGTGAATTAATTTCTGAATTTAACTTTTAAATACATTTAAAACAATTGACTATTTTTGATTTGAAATATGTTTTATTATTTGCCCACGGTATGTTGAAGTGTCTTTTTCCATTTTGTATTGTCTCAACTTTATTACTAATTATAAGGCTTTGTTTACTTATTCTTACTTCCAAGAGTTATTGTATTTTCTTTTAAACCCTTATACCTGTTCTTTGTTTCTCCTTATTTGTGTAATCATTTAATATTTGATTATTATATAGTAACACTTGATAAGCAGACTTGACAGACGGAATACAAATTCCATGTCTAAGTATATTTTGTTTTTTTTGTACTATTGTATTATTGTAAAACGATTTTTTTATTTCAAATATACATTATTATTATTATTATTATTTGTAGCATTCTGAATTTGAAGAAAACAGGCTAACCGGAAGCCGGAAGTGCAACTCTACACAATAGATTATTATTATTATTATTATTATTATTTTTTTTTTATGACTACAAGGATTTTCAAAATTACATGGGAGTTCGAATAAAATTTGAAAGAGTACAATTGTTTTAACAATACTAAGGAGAAAGTGGCGTGAGTGTTGCAGAACAATAATTGTTTTGTTTCTTTTCACAGACAGGAACACATGCATGCAGACCATACGCTAAAAGCGAATTTCTTTCTTACTCGTGGAGCCTCCAAAAAAATACATAATATTTCCGTTGAAAAACTCGAATTTTAATTTTTAAAAAATTCCGAGCGATCATTACAGGTCCCCCCCCTCCGTTAGCACAGAAAGGAATAGAAAATAATAGTTTAGACATTTTTGTTGGCAAGTGTTCAATTTAAAACAAAACACTAATCATTAAAAACACATGTTTCTTTTGGGAGGCAGCTATAGTAATTACGTACTTTAACTTGGTTATAGTTTTTTTATTTTATTTTTTAAATAAAACGGTTTTAGTGTTTCCTAAAATTGCCATTTTTGTTTGTGTGTATACATTTGTATTTGGTGCGTAATGATGACTGGGGTTAGTATGCACTGCTGTTGGGGCGGAGGGGGGCGCTAGTATTTGTTGATGTGTGATGCTCCTTGGAGACAACAGTGCGTAGTGAAAGAGAGAGGGCCAATAGATAGCCCGGCTTAGTGCGGCCAGTAAGTGTACGGCGGACGGGCTGTGAGTATAGTAAAAACCAGTGAACATTATCGACCCATACCCCGCAGGTGTGAACTTAGTGTACAGAGCAAAGCTGTTCAGCCCCCCGTTGTAGTGTGTATAGTATACACTTGTTCCCTACAGGACAGTATATAAGCAACGTTGCTGCTATATACAATGGCCAGTTTTGTGACGGACATCGAACGATCAGTATACTCTAAATATATTAAAGAAGAATTGCTAATAGAAACTAAACTAAAACAATTGTATGTTTTATTGATTATTTTATTTAAAAAAAAATTCTTTTCAGTTTATAACTTCCTCCCTCCCCCTGTAAATGATCATTTTCATAAATCTTTTATTTTGTGAAATATTTTTGCATATGCAGATCGTTGCATCCGACGAAGAGGACTGACTGTGAAGTAGAAAGACTGGGAAGAGAACGGGCGAAGGAACAGCTAAGGGCTCTCAAACGGAACAGAGATATACTGAAGGTACTGAATATGTTGTGATCTCCTTCCTTCGCAACCCCCCATCACAGTACCCCACCTTTACTTTAAATAATTAAAAAAAAAAAAATATGGTGTGAAACACTCACGCTACTTTCCTCTCACTAAAATTCTAAGTGGCAAATTTTTTTCAAACTTTCGCTTTTTTAATAAAAATATTCGTAGTTCCCTACGATCATACAGACCGGTAAACCCCATTGAATCTTTAAAAATGAGATCATTAAGCAAATAAACTCGCCGAAAGAACCGCCCATATAATCAAATTTCTCGAAAAAAAAAATTTTAAACAAAAATGCTGGATTTTCTTTTTATATATGAGTAACACTTCCGGTTTTTTATTTCAAAACTCAGAAACTCACGGCAATACTTTTAATTTTAATTAACATCATGATTTATAGTGGGGACCCTCCTCAAAGCCATTAGATAAAAATGTTTCAAATAGAAATCATTAAATACCGGTACATTATTTACAGCAGTAAAGTGGTAGTTCCGGTTGCGAAATCTTCTGGCAGCAAATAACTTTCTGTTGGTTTCCTTGGTGATAAAACCCAAAATACGGATTGTCAAAAGTTGAACTTGCTGAAATTTTTCAAAATTTCAGTTATGCTGTTTATATTAAACGGAATATCAAGTTTCTACTTTCTACGGTTTTTTCGTTTTTGGGCGCCGATGTTCACATATATACATATAGATATATAATATATCTATATATATATATATATATATATATAAAATAGTAAATAATATATATCTATATATATTCATATATATATGTTCACATATATACATACATAATATAATATATATATATATATATATATATATATTCTCCAGCGCGGCGCCCAACTGTAAACCACCAACTTCCTACTTTTTTTTATAGATATCCTGATATACATACAATTCATTAAACAAACATATTAAAGGAGCTCCTATACTGATATACGTTCCTATTCTTTTATGTCTGATTCTCTGATTTGACAACAAATTTATTAAATTAATATTTGATTTTTGATTATTATAAGCAATAAATAATCAGCCAATAAATACATTTTTATTGTGCGCCTTAATGTTCCTAACTGATATAAAAATGAAAATATTTTTTTGAAATTGAAATATGAAAAAAAGAAAATTTGCTACTTTTTTTTCTTTTTTTTAAACAGCTGAGAGTTCAGTCGCGCAATCGCGAATACCAGTAGCCGCCACTGTTCCATACGTACATATACTTGCACCCTACAGACTAATTTCTAAAAACATGGCGGGGCTTGGAAGGCGAAGGTTGCCGAGTTCGAGTCCAGAGAATGCTGCCATTTTTAGTTTTGTTCTTTCTACGGGCCTCTACAGTTCACTGTCCAGTGGTTCAGTCTGTAACGAAACTTCCCGGAGGTTGACAATACGCTGTGAAGCCTCCGGGTGCCAATGATATCAAATGTTGACGCGACTTTTAAGTAAATGATAATAATAATAATGCTAAAAACAACTTTTCAGTACTCTGGGAGCCTCAAAACCTGTATTGTTTCATGTGATAACTTAATTTTGCAAAGTTTACACAATCGTAGTGCTTCCTCTTAGTAGTAAGAAGAGGAAGTGGAAATTCAATAAAATTGCATTCTCAGTTAGTCATTTTTCTTCTTGTAACTTGGAATTGTAGCCCGTGTTAATCGTACAGAAAGTTTACAGGAAGCCTGATTTCCTACCCTCCAGATAACTATTCAAGGTCATTTTTACTCGACAACATGTTTCAATAGAAAGTGTCAGGGATATAAATCGCTTCTTTATCATCCTTAGAATTCTCAAAACATACTCGCAGGGAAAATTAAATTTGAGAACTCTGACATAACAGTACTCCCCTTTTACAGCTATAATTGACAGTAAAAATCGTGTAAAGAACCCAGAAATATCTATATTGCAGAATGTTGAACTACAAATAGCAAGGATACGTTCAAGATCGTTGTATTGCCCAACTGATGGACACTTGGAGGACACCAAAGCAAGATATATTCGCAAATTAAAAGAGCTGTGTGAAATAGAGTCAGTGTCAACCGTACATTTCCACCGACAGCAGGAAGGCGAGTTTGCAGATGGCTGAACAATCGCCCAGCGAGTCTCAAGTGAAGAGAGACAGTTCTGATTCCAAGCCTACTGTAAGTAATGTCACAGTTTCAGTAAATAATAATCCATATATATTAACATTAAAATATAGGATGCAATAACATGAACATTTTTTATACAATGTGGGAAACTGTTAGGTAAATAAAACTGAAAAAACAATGTCCGGTGCGGATAATGCTGGACCTCCTTTGGATTTTTCATTTAAAAATCTGAATAGCCTTGATGGATTACAAAATGAAAAACCACGGCGTGGTGTGAAAGGCTACAAGAAATCCAAGGCTGGCAGATATCTCTGTACGTCACTGCGTCTGAACAACAATCACCTGTCCAATATTGACGGCATCACCAATTTGACTAATCAGGTAATTTGACTAAACAATCTGTTACAGTTTTGTGGTCATTTTATTATCAGTATTTTCAAAGAAATAATCAGTCCTTCAGCCTGTGCTCAAACAAACAAAAAAAAACTAGGAGTAAAAAAAAAGAACTGGTGCGAAACACTCGCAATTTTCTTCGTCGCCATTTTTTTTAAAATTGCGTCAGAGACAACACCGCCCGTGCGCGAGTCCTGCGTACTACCACTGAGCTAATCCCTTCTCTTCTACCTGCTATTATCACAATTTTAATTGACAAACTTTCATTAAACTTGGTATGTTTGCCTAACATGTAGTTGCTCCTAACACCGTAGGTGTTATATTACATACTTAGGTTTAGGACTTGGTAGCGGAATATGGCAATATAGTCTATTAGAATGTATTAGTCTATTAATCTGTAGTTTATTCACGATGAAGTGGTAGTAAGGACTCGATATTGTCAAAACCACGGAGCTCATATATAGACTGATTTGCGTTCAGATCTCATTACAATATACTTAAAATCTGTGGAAGATTCTTCTTAATATGGTGGTAGGCTGTTCTTAATATGGTAGAAGAGAATCATGAGGTTCGGTCTTAGAAAATAAAACAATTATAATCTTGCCAAAGTTTCGACAAATTTATTGTCTTTTTCAAGGCGTATAAATAATAATTAAAATATGACCATCAACATCAACAAACAATTTAATAGAAATAATAAGTGAAAAACTTCAAAACACACAAACACAGATGATTTTATAACATGAGTTCAATCATTTTATAACAAATTCAGTATCAATTGTCATGGTAATAATGATTCTCGACCGTTCGTTTATAGTTGCAGGAGATCAACAGAAGCGGTCAATGAAAATACCCTTTTTTTGATTCTGATGAATTGAATAATTTTTTTTCTTATTGTTCTACAGATCCCTGAAAAAAGGCAATAAATTTGTCGAAACGTCGGATAATCTTAAAAAAGTACATTTTTATTTACCGCTCCTTGTGATCTCCTGCAACTATTAATGGTCATGTTTTATTTTTTTATGCTGAATATGTAGTTTGGTTCGCAATGCTGGATAACATCTATGATTTTATCAGTCGTAGCATGGCATCATTACCTTGGTTCTGACCAGTTTCGGATTCTCGAATTGATAGCCTTTCTCTGACGATGGATGAGAATCCGAAACCTGTTAGGACCAAGATAATGGAGCATGCATGATAATGATTAAAAGACAATATATTTGTCGAAACGTTGGCAAAAGTTATAGTTGTTTTATTTTACAAGACCGAACCTCACACTATTCTGTTCTACCTTAAAATCTATATTGATAATAAGTGTTTTCACAAATATATCTGCAGCTATTGGAGTATCCAGAACGGTTAACTTGGCTGGATTTGTCTTTCAACAAGCTGGCCGACATACCACAAGAACTGACTCTGCTGCCCAACCTGAAGATCATCTACTTGCATGGCAATCATTTGGCCGATTTACCATCCGTTCTCAAGGCACTCAAGTATGTTTGATTATTGTTATAAAATTTGTCACAAAAATTGCAGAACAAATAATTGATAAAAGACCCAGTTATAATTTTTAAATATTTTTAACGATGTTTTGTGTTGTTTTGAGGACGATGTTGGAGCTATACAGTCTGACGTTGCACGGCAATCCAGTGGAGGAGCGGAAAGGCTACAGAAATAAGGTGCTGGCCAGTCTTCCGAATCTCAAATCGTTAGACTTTAACAATGTCACCGCTGCGGATCGCAAGCGTATTGCCACGCTGAAAAAGAAATAGAATCGATTATTATTTTCAAGACAACATTATCTTGTAGACCGGCTTCTAGAAAGCGCACGGTCCCCCTTCAAAATTAATTATAAAGTTATTATTTTAATCCTAATTATTTTTTTTTTTTTTAAGTTCGATTTGTAATTATTATTTACATTCGATTTTCTCTTGGCTATCTTACAGGAAAAACGGAAGTACTAACGTCTATATCAGTTTTGTTTAGATAACCTTTTCAGTGTTATAACTAAATTTTTCCCTGGAATTACGTTTTTTTAGATGGAATTATGAGTGCTGTATGGACTTAGAGTTCCAACACAAAGCAGGTTCACAAATGAACTATTTGCGCAGGTCAGTGTGTGTAGAATGTCAGTCAATGTGAGCGTTATTGGTCAATAGATTACCTCTATAGAAAAACAAACTGCCTACTTCTAGTGTTTATTACATGAGTACAAAATTTTACTGATAGTTCAAAAAATCATATTCCATTTGGATACTATCAAGAGATCCGGACTTCAAAATATATTAGACAAAAATTAATCAACCAGAAATATCACTTTACTTGAATTCAATTTATTCAATTTTTTTTCGTGATTTTCTTAAATAATATGCTCAAGGACATTCTTTGATATTTTTGGTATTTGATTAAAGCAATAAAAGATCTAGAACTTTTATTGTAGTTTTTCGAGGAAATTCAATTGAATTCCGGGAAAAATATGCTATTGTTGTTGAAAAAAATGGCTTTCCATAAAAGTGGCTAGTACTATCCTATATTAATATTAAAGGAGAATTACTTGATTCTAAACAAGATTAAATTTACAAGTGACGCCGCAGGGACTGGATGCATTGAACCAATCGACAGTGTTGTCCAAATTTAAATGATATCTCCATTTTTTTTTTTAAATTATAGACAAAAATAATTAAATCAAACCTAGTAAAAAGAGATTAAAAGTTAGTTTTCTTAAGAATTATACTATTACATAACTATAATTATATATAAATATATATCGAAAAAGAAAAGAAAATTATATTATTATAAACTAATTAAAGAAATATCATTTCATATTTTATTATATACAAGGTAGTACACTGTGCCTTAACAAGTATGTTATTACCAGTTTGTAATTCAAGTCAAACATTTGAAATTATATATTAAATATTAAAAAATAAAAATCTATATTATTATTATTATTAATTATTTCAAAAAACCAGTTTTTCTAAAACATAGTTTCCCGAACTTGAAAAAAACCTGCTCCTTCTAGTACTGTGGCGAAGCTAAGTATCACTTCAACACTTGTTCTTCCTCGTCAAAATGCAAGTACACAGTAAACTATGCGTTCAGAATCTCACTTAAGAGAACTTTCTCCCCCCCTCCCAAAAAAAAACTCTGGTGTGAAACACTCATACGACTTTCTCTTACTGCAATTAATAGAATGTAATTAACATTCTCTTTAAAATAAGTCACGTTTATAAAAGGTTAGTCGAGGTCGCCATAAAGGTGTTAGGGATTATACATACACAGGGTGTCCCAAAGTATATGGATAACGACTTTTTCTCGGAAACTAAGATAGCTGAAAAAAAAAAACCTAAAAAATACGTGTCCCCCGTAGTTTTTTTGTTAAAAAACCAAATTTAATTTACAAATTTGTGTTGGTGCTTCCAGAAGCGAGATACAGGCCACACCAACTTCAATTTTTTAAATCGGGAGGTGTGGTTTTTATTTAAGAAATAGATTCCTCTATTTTTTTATAAGAAAAATTTACTTGAACGGTTTTTTTTTTGAACGATATTTTACAAGTTATGAATGAAAACATGATTCTTATAAGAAATTTCAAAATGATATTATAACGGTTTTTTGATTGAATAAGAAGAAAAGTACTATTTTATTATAAATTTTACTCCTCATTAATTACAGATCTTGCTCGAACTGGCCCCCACCATTATTAGAGATGCATACACATGCTTTTTCCTGCCAATTGTACCTTACGACCAAAGAAATACATCTCTAATGGTGGGAGGGCCAGTTCGAGCAAGATCTGTAATAAATTAGGAGTAAAATTTATAATAAAATAGTACTTTTCTTCTTATTCAATCAAAAAACCGTTATAATATCATTTTTAAATTTCTTATTAGTATCATGATTTCATTCATAACTTGTAAAATATCGCTCAAAAAAAAAAAAACCGTTCAAGTCAATTTTTTTCACAAAAAATAGAGGAATCTATTTCTTAAATAAAAACCACACCTCCCCAAATTAAATTTGGATTTCTAACAAAAAACTACGGGGACACGTATTTTTTAGTTTTTTTTCTAGCTATCTTAGTTTCCGATAAAAAGTCGTTATCCATATACGTTGGGAAACCCTGTATACCTGCGTGGACATTATGGGCGTCATCTATGTCCACCGACGAGGCTTTCCACTTGTTTGCAATTTAAAATTAAAACTCACTGACGGATCCTCCCAAAACTCCATCATAAAATGAATTTTTTTTGTTGAAAAAAAAAAAATGTTTCAAATAAAAGTGATACGTTTTATCTGTGCAATTAGCTCTCAAGTTTATTCGAAATCATTATAGTTTCATGAAAATTCTAAAATCTACTCTGTAAAGTGGTACTACTGTTCCACAGAATCCCCCCCCCCCCAAACAATTTTCACGGATAAATAGTTCAAATAAAAGTAATAGATACTTATGTGAGTGTGTAGATAATACACAAAATTTAAAAAAAATAGCAAAAAAAGTGAAATAAACATTTAATAATGCGTACTTCTGGTTGATAGATTTTGCCCGAGACCTTCATGTCAGATGCGGAAATAGTATCCCTAAACGGAGCACCAAGTTTGGGCTTCTGGCGATTTTTCATGTTTAAAATATTATTCCAAAGTTTGAAAAGATCGGAATGCTTCCTCTTACCAGGAGAAAGTAAAATAGAAGGGTTTCCAAATAAAAATGACACGCCTCCTTATAACTACACAAATTATTGTGCCTCTATCATGACACAAATTATTGTGCCAAGATTAAAGAAAAATACTCTGGATCTATACATATTGAAGGCAAACATCTCCCATAACTTAAAGATGTTCCTGAAGAAAGGTACCCCAATGGTATCCGAAACTATGTGCAGTAAATTTTTAATCATGAAAGAATTTTTGACCATGGTCGTGTAAAAATCTTCTTTGTTTCACTATGTATATATAAAAATTATTATCACGATTAATTATAAATTATGTGAATTTGATAAACTGTAAATCTACTAAGGAATAGATCAGAAAATTGCCACCAGAATACCGATGATTAAATGGATAGATAGATTACTGTATTTTATGTAAAATTACACATTAAAGGGGTTCTGGTTTGTTTTACATAATAAGCATTTATATTAAAATAATAATAATAATAATAAAAAAATTAATAAAATAAAACTATGAACAAAACAGGTGTTCTTACAAAGAATATAATAGTAAAAGTACATACCAGTAAATAGTATTCAGTTTCGAAAACTACCAAATTTATTAGACCACAGCTTTCAATATACTCATAACAGAAGTGTAATTTTTATTTAACAAAATTAAACTGCCATAATTGCTTGCACACTTAAAATCAAACAAAAAAATATATAATTTTGTAAAAAGATGTAGAGCATAGTCATGCACCAGATTGGTCCAACAGGGTATGTACGGGAGGTGCTGTTATCTGCAGGCGAATTCAGGAACTACTACTTAGTGTACTGGCATCTCTATCTGATGGCAATTTTTGGAATTAATAAAGCTGTTTTTTTTTTCTTTCCCATTCTGGCGGCCAAAAGTGCAATCATGTCTAAAATTTTGAATTAATTGAATTTTCACCGGAAATCCATATTTTAAGGTCACTGAAAATGAAAATAACTTGCAGGAAAATGGCCAGGTAACCTGGAAAATTATATATAAGTTTAAATATATTTATATTACGAGCATCTGGAGCTCTTGACAAAAAACAATGGTAGCCATTTGTCGGCCCGATATAATAGTTAAATATGAACTACAAAATATGTAAATCCAACGATATCGCATGTACATTCGTAATCATGTAAATTATATTAAGCTAAATTTATAACATACATTATTATTTTTTCTAGTGTTGTGCAGTTTTTATAACATTTTTGTTATCATAACACTCTGATAATATGTAAATGAATATACAATACAACGAACATGGTCAACATTGAATTGATTTTACTTTAATCCAGCCGGGGGGCAATTCTTAGTTGTGTAATTATAAAAGAAAATTAAAATATATATTATTTTAATAATTTATGTTTAATAATATTAATTTCTTTATATTAACAACTAGCTAACCCGACCACGCTTCGCTGTGGCTCAGTCTGATTTTTAGGCTTACCATGCGTGATTTTGATAATTTGGTTCGATGCTATGGAATACTCTGTCTACTAATCCTTCTTCTTTCCCGTGTCCGGATTTGTAGGAGCAGTGCCGTTACCGAGTTCAAGTAGTTGTCTTGAAAATATGGCAGCTGTTGGATCGTCTCGAAGTTGAACTCTCATATTCGTTGGTAAATGATTTTTTTTTACTGTGCTCCAAAGAGTTGAATATTTGAAGCAGGCATGCAATTCATCAGCTGGTGTTATACTGGAAGGGTGTTAGGTATCACTGGAAGTGTTTGCCTGAAGTTACCGGCTAGTAAAACCAATGCTGCACCAAATGGAACCTGATTATTTCGCAAGTCTTTTAATGTATGGTCTAATGGTTCCAATGACTTCTGGTAAGCCATTGTACACTCATCTCATACAATGATTTTGCACGCCCCGAAGAACCTTTCCTATTCCTGATGTTTTAGTAATGTTACATGTTGGGTTTTCTGTGAAGTGCATGTTTAAGTCAAGGACAGTTTAAGGAGGTGAATGCGCTGCTTCTACCTCCTTCCATCAACCTAGCAGCAATACCTGAAGAAGCAAGTGCTAACGCAATATGGCCGTTTGGACGGATTGTAGCTAGGGATTTCCCGTTTCCGTGGGAACTTCGGAATAGAGGTGCTTATAAGTAGTCGAGAAAGAGGTTCAGAGAGTGAGCCACCATGGCAACGCGTCTGAGCCTATCTATTTCTACCAACCCCGCGAAACGCTCGGAGAAGTTCCCGTTTCCGTGGAACTTCGGAATAAAAAGTGTATATAAACACTCTTATACAGAAATTCAACGTTGTGTAAAAAATTCAAGTTAATCCATCGACTACTTTTCGAGTTTTGCGGCCACAAACATATGGATGCTGACTTTATATATATATAAATATTATTATCTTTACAATGAATTGTTTAATAATATTGATTGAATTATAATGATTTATGGATTAAAACGACTTTTTCACTGTCTTTTTTAAATACCAAGTTTTAGAGTATTTGTTTCTTTTTTTTCGTCGAAACAGAATGAGAGTGTGAAACAATAAACACCACCCACCTGATCACTATATATTTTTGTGAGGAATTATAAAAACTTGTGCATCTAAACCTAAGAATTAATAAATATAGTAAATTAAAAATTAGATTTTTCTATGCGCACATAATTTACTATAGTATCAGCTGTCATTACATACATTTAATTTGTCGTTCTACGTTCATATTTGGCCATTAATTGCGACACATTTGTCGTACGTATTTAGTGCAGTTTAATATTCTCAAAAACAATTTTAAACAGATGGATATTAGACTTTAGTGATTTTAGAGGAGATTCTGGGGGTAGCGGTGGCATCTTAATCAAAGTGCCAATTTTAATTTTATTTGCGGATAATATCCCACCGCTAATGTCCAGCAATACACGAACGGCTACAAGTTGAGACCGCCTAAATTGTTTAATATAACAAGATATTAAGTGTTTATTACAACAGCAATTCTTCAAGGCAGTTGTTGGTTTTGAATTTTATGTCAACGGAAGATTATAACGGTATAAACTCGAATGCCCATTGTTAAACTAAACTATAGGAATATAAATTCCGAGTTTAAACAAAATCTGTCAATTAGAATTATTGTGATAAGATCTTTCTTGTACAGTAAAGGATAGGCAGCTATCTGGTGGTTGTTACAAGAAGTATGTTTGTTAGTTGTAAGTAGGTGCTGCCTCCTAACGGCTTATTATGCTACTGAACACTTTCGCATGCAGGGCTTGAACTGTTTTTTTTTTCAAGTTCTAAAAAGCTGAATTTTGAATTCAGGACGCAGTGAAAATTTAGTTCGAATATATATTGAAAACTTAATTTTGAAAATGTTGAACAACCTTGTTGTCGACTCTTTCGTATTAATTCTTTAATGCTTATTTTTGATTGGATATCTGGGTGGGGTAGTAAAAAAAAAGCTCCTTAAACTTAACCTGCTTCTTCAGTCTCTAAAACAATCACCAATTACGCTAGTGATATTAATTAGACATTTTCAAAAATTTGTTCAGTGTGAAAATTCACCAGTTATAATATAAATAGATACATATATCTTACATAATGTTGAAGATGGGATACGTTCCGAAACGTTTAGGGAAAACTCACAAGGTTCTTTTTACAATTCTCAAGAAAAATTAGCATAAAATAATTATAATACTTCGGAGATTTTTCCCCCAAAAAGACCATTTAAGGGAGGATATATCCCGAAAGAAACTATCTAAACAGAAGATTGTAATTCTCTGGTAATCAAGCTTGTAATAAAGCATGAGTCAAAGGTGACCGGAAAAAATCTGAGCTATGTAATAGGTCTGCGCATGCTCACAGCAAACTTTTTTTTACAAAGAGTTGTTGTAAACTCATGAGGACATCTGAAGAAATTTGGGGCCTACAGGTCCCGTGGAGATGATGCAGGAGATTCCAATATATCTGATGATGGGTTGCAACGCTTCATCTAGAAAGACTTTCAAACGAGATTGAATCAATGAAATATCTGAAAGAAATCAGGTATGCTTTAGGTAAAGCGTGGTCCTCCAACTGTCACCAGAAAACTGCACCAATTGATCTTTAAGTCTTAGGTCATCATATTCGCCGGAAGAAACGGTCAGTTTAGTTCACTTTACATACATGCATATGCTATACACTACAGTAATATAATACAGTGTAGTGAAATGACAGTTTAGAGGTAAGCCTAATGTTAGAGCAGTTGCCCCAGAAACTGCTCGCAACCAACTTTTTCTTTAAAACTTTGAAATGAAAGTGGTTGCCTTCTGCAGGTGCAGCTAAGTAATAACTTTAATGAACATTGTTGGAGCTGGATTGGAATAAATTTGCGAAAAAACTGAACCATCTGGTTGGCATGAAGAGTGTGTACTTCCTGAATGTTTAGTTTTGACTTTGTGCTACATTCACATAAGCAGACCATACTCCTAAAACAAAATCTCTAATGTAAAATTTTTTATAACGTTTAATTGGCCTCACTTATAACTGTAAGCAGGTGGAGGGGGGAACTGTACTAATATCGTGTATTATTTAAGATTCGAAGTATTGGATATTTTAAAGTGACTACATACCAGGCAGTGCTTCTATAAGTAGTAGAATTGTATCGCCAGTTTAAAGTGTACACCGGAAATATACGTTTTGAAGACCACTGAGTTCGAAAAAGTAGTTTTTACAAAATGGACCTGTGTGTATGGTCAGTAAACCTCAGAAACGGAAAATCGCAGAAGTTCCGGTATAATTTCCAGCACGGAACCTGACAATAAGGTTTTGGACAAAATAGGTCAACCGGAAGTACCACTTTATTGAAGGAATTTTTTTTTGTGATTTTCTGACAAGGCTCAAAGATTTTCTTTAAAATTATTCCTATATTAACTACACTACACATAGAAAAGAGCAAGAAATTTTTATTTGAGACATTTCTCCGGAAAACTTCATTTAGTGAGTGTTTTGAGGGAGGGGTGGGGTTAAGTTTTCCTGTACAGTGCTATTTCAATTAATTATATGATTCTATCATTCATTTAGCATTAATCAGAATTGCATATGATGTCAAAATTCTGAGTTTGAAGAAAATCGGTCGAATCGGAAGTTGTCGAATCAGTTTCTGCGAATTAATCCATTAAAATTGATATAAGTTAGCGTGTATAATGTGATCTTATTGTAATATTGGTTTATAATAATAACAGCTGTATTACATTGTCTCCTCTCTTGTACTGATGATGTTGAAGTTCCGTTTTAACCATGTGCTTGGACATAATTGTCAATGAAGTACTTTACCTGATTTCAATGTTTATACATGTGCTTAATTGAGTTAAATAGAACTGTTAAGAGTATTATTACCGTCTTTATTTCATAACCTCCAACAGTTTATGGGCCCAGACCATTTAAAACATTAATAAATATAATATAATATATAGTGCGCATTGCTCTTAGTGAATAATATTATAATTATTCACGATGGATGAGAAAGATGCGGGAGTGATCGATTTATTAGATGGTGTCTCGAATTATTATAATGATTGGAAATTTGCTATGAAGATGTATTTGTTACATGAAGAACTTTGGTGTTGCATAGATCCAGAAGTTGACAAAGGTGGTATGTTAATTCAAATAGATTCTAGAAAAACTGTAAAAGCATTAGCTAAAATTTGTTTGCATATAAAAAACTGTTGTTACGCCCATGGTTAGAGATGCAAAATATGTTAAGGAGGCTTGGGATAATTTGCAAAAAGCTTATAAAAATAAAGGGTCTTATCAGAAGATTAGGTTTGTTGAGGATATTATTTAATTTAAAATTAAAACAATTTCAGACAATGGAGGCTTAGGTCACAAAGTGATGACACTAGCACAGCAAATTGCTGATATAAGTAAACCTAGTGAGGATGAATTTTTAGCAGTGGTTTTGCTTAATGGTTTACCAAATTCTTTTGACCCAACGGGAATGGCATTAGAAAACTCTGAAACTTTAACTATTAAATTTAACTAGCGTAACTTTAACTAGTAAATTAGTCAAAAGCTAACTTCTTCAAGAAGATATTAAAAATGAAAATGCTGATGAAGATTTTGCTTTGGCCTTAAAATCGAAAAGAAAGCCATGTTGTAAGCCAAGAAAATGTTTTAAATGTCATCAAGAAGGCTATACGACGTCTGAATGTTTAAATAATAAAAACAAACAATTGCATGTAAAAGGCAAAGATGATGAATGTTTTTTAAGCACTATGGCGACAAAACTAGATTCAACAAGTTGGTTCATTGATTTTGCATGCACTAATCATGGCAGGTTTGAAGGAATGTCTAATCTATTATAAAGATTTTTCAGATAAAAATGTTACAGTGATGAATAATCAATCGCTGAAGAGTCTGGGAAGAGGAAATGCTTGCGTAAATATAAACAATGAAAAGAAAACAATTTCTGATATGGTTTACGTACCAGGTTTAAAATTAAATTTACTCTCTGTTCATCACATGATATCAAAAAATTGGATTGTGATCTTTTGCTGCTACAGGTTGTACCATATATGATAAAAATAAGTTCAACATTAGAGGTAAGGCCGTTGCTCAAGCTTCTATTAACAGTGATCTTTATAAATTGACGACTGATGCAGATAGTGTTTTTTCAGCAAATGCTATGTGCGTAGATGCAGAGACATTATGGCATTGAAGCTTGGCCATATAAATAGAAAGGCGATGCTATTATTAAAAAATAAAATGTCAAGTGGAATAAGTTATACTTGTCGAGGTGGTTACTACATACCTTGTATTACCGGAAACAAACTAGAGCTCCCTTTAAGAGAAACCATGAAAGGCACTAGAGTAAGAGGTATTATGGATTTATTTCAGACCTTTGCGGGCCTGTAGAGTGCTCAAATAGTGGAGCGCGATATTTATTTACAATTATTGATGACTACTCTAGAAAACATTCGGTTATTTTCTCAAGTACGAAAATTAAGCATTTATGAAATTCAGAGAATGGAGAGCACTTGCAGAAAAACAGACAGGAAAACCATTAAAAGCGATTCAGACCGATAATGGTAAAGAATATATCAACCATGAATTCAGCTCGGTTTTAAGAAAATCTTATATCAGACATGAAACTACGGCGCCTTATACACCTCAACAAAATGGCGTTGCCGAGAGAATGAATCGTACTATTTTTTTGAAATGGTACGAACTCTTCTTAGCGAACTCAAAACTAAGTAAATGTTATTGAGCTGAAGCAGCAAATACTGGAATTTACTTGATAAGCCGAAGTCCAACTGTGGTATGACACCTGAGCAAACGTGGACTGGAAAGAAGGTAGTTTTAAGCCATTTAAAAATGTTTGGTTGTGACGCTTTTATCCATATTCCAAAACAATTTAGGGGTAAACTTGACCCCAAAAGGAAAAATTATTATTTGTTGGTTACTGTTCATAATCAAAAGCCTATAGACTAGTAGTCCCGCAAAATCCTCAGAAAATAATAAAATCTTGTGGTGTAGTATTTCTAGAAAATACGCTGACTTCACAAATAGAGGAGGATGTGCAAACGCAACATCCTGAGACAAATGGATGGAAGGAAGAAATAGGTCAAAACGTAAAAGATAATCTACAACTGACAGAAACTATGATACAAGAAGAAGATAGTTATCAAATTACAACTCTGGAAGAAGAAGAAGAAAGCCAAGAAGGACCAAATGAAGATGCAAGTCACCAGGAACCGGAGGAAGAAAAAGTGAAAAAGGAAAAACGTCATCCTCGCAGAAAAAAGGATTCCTAAGTATATTTCTTTTTTCGGATTATGAAGTATATAACGTAATCTGCGAAAATGATGTTCCGCTTACAGTTTCAGAAGCCTTAAGGGAGAGAAATTCAGAACTATGGGATCAAGCCATGAAAGATGAATATTTCTCCTTTTAAGAAAATCAAGCATGGACTTTGGTGAACTTATATGAAGATAAAAAAAGCCGTTAAATACAAATGGGTATATAAAATCAAAACAGACTTTGACGGAAACCTAGATAGATATAGAGTCCGTCTGGTTGCAAGGGGATTTACCCCAAAAGAATGGTTTAGATTACCTTTAAACGTTTTCTCCTGTTGTGAGAAACTTATCAGTTAGATTATTACTTGCAGTTACAGTAGAGCTGGGGCTTGATATCGATCATATGGACGTATCTGCCACCTTTTTAAATGGTGATCTTGAAGAAGAGGTTTACATGGAAAAGCCAGAAAACTTTCTTTGTAAAAGATAAAGAGAATAATGTTTAGATTATTAAAAAGAGCGGTTTATGGTTTAAAAACAATCGTCTCGTATTTGGTATGCAAAGATGCATAATGTATTGATTTCTATGAATTTCAGAAGACTCGAAAAACTGACCTTTGCTGTAACATCTGAGGAACAAAAAAAAACAAAAAAAACATATGCATAATTGCACTCTATGCGGACGATACATTGTTATGTAATAATGATAGCAATTTAAAACAACATTTCAAAATGAAGGATCTAGTGGCTGTTAAGACCATTCTAGGAATGCGAATAAGAATGCAAGACAATATACTTTATCTTGATCAGAACGAATACATAAAGAACATTTACATTAGAAAGATTTAATATGTCAGATGGCAAATCGGGTCATGTCCTTTAGATGTAAGTACTTAGTACTAAAGGAAATCCCCAGCGAAAGTATAAAGACTTCTTCATATCCTTATCAAGCTCTTATTGGGTGTCTCATGTAGCTGCCAGTGACCTCGAACCAGATATAGATTATCCTGCCAATCCACTAAGTCAATACAACACCTGCTTTAAGAAGCAACACTGGAAGGCTGCCAAACGTGTTCTTAGATATTTAAAAGGAACAATGAATTTGTGCATTGTATTTAAGAAAATAGTTGGAACTTGGAAATACAGATGCTGATTGGGGAAACGACAAGAAAAACAGAAAGTCATACAGTGGCTATGTTCTCAAAATGTCTGGTGGACCAATAAGTTGGGAAAGTAAAAAATCTGGTGTGAAACACTTACACAACTTTCTCTTACTCCTGTTCTCAAAATTATAATTGACAAATGCTATAGTTTGTGTACCAAATATAACGAAATTCGTCGAAAACTGAAAAAGCTGTTCAGTATAAGCGCACTTCCGGCTTACAATTTTCTTAAAACTTGGAATTTTGGCCATCTATTTATTTCTAATTAATTTTGTTTGGATGATAGAATTGTATAATCAACTATGATACCACTTTAGGGGAAGCTGCAACCCCACCCCTCAACCTAAAACTGCCCTTACATGAATTTTTCCAGAGAAATGTCTTAAATAAAAGATGTAGATCTTTGCATTTTTACTTTGTATACGAAGTTTCAAGAAAATCGTCAGAGCCATTTTTGAGAAAATTGAAAAAAAGAGAATAAATCATTTAGTAAAGTGGTAAAGTAAACGCATTTCCGGTTATCTGATTTTTTTCAAACTCGGAATTTCAACAACATATTTAATTCTAATTAACATTATTTAGATGACAGAATTGTCTAATAAACTGAAATAGCTCTTTAGACGGAAACCTAACCCCACCACACCCCCAAAAGTGCTCTTACATGCATTTTCCCGGAGAAATGTTTCAAATAAAAGTTGTAGCTCTTTTTGTTTGTGGTTGATGCTACAAGTTTAAAGAAAATCGTCGGAGCCATTTTTGAGAAAATCGCAAAAAAGTAAAAAATCTAACTAGTAAAGTTGTACTTCCGGTTGAGGAATTTTGACAGATAACGTACTGTCAGATCGCATGGAGATACCTAAATGGAATATCAAGTTTCAACTTTCTACGGTTTTTCGTTTTTGAGCTATGCTGTTCACATACATACACACACACGGACCATTTGCTAAAAACCACTTTTTTGGACTCAGGGAACCTCAAAACGGATATTTCCAGTGAAAACTCGATATCGAAAATTTGACACGATTACAACACTTCCTCTTACTAGGAGTAAGAGAAAGTAAAAATAGAGAACAGTCGCACTCTCAAGTACAGAGGCTGAGTATATATGGCTCTAAGTGATGCAGCTAAAGAAGCCAAATTTTTAAAAGCCCTTTTAACTAAGGTGTTGCAAGTTAATACACAAGTAAATCTATATAGCGACACCGAGTTTGCATTGGAGATGTCCAAAAATCATATACTTAACAAACGAAGTAAGTATATTGATATTTATTTCCATTTCATCCAAGAGGTTGTCGATGAAGGTCTAGTATTGCTACAGCATCTACTAAAAGAAGACAAGATCGCTGATGTGGAGACAAAAAGTCTCCTTGGATCAAGGCACCAGAATGTGGTTAAACTGCTTGGGCTCAGTGAATTCGAAGACCTCATCAAGGGGGAGTGTTAGAGTATATAATGTGATCTTATGGTTAATACTGGTTTACAATAATAACAGCTGTATTACATTGTCTCCTCTCTTATACTGATGATATTGAAGTTCCATTTCAACCGTGTGCTTGGACATAATTGTCAATGAAGTACTTTATCTGATTTCAATGTTTATACATGTATGTGCGTTTACTTGCGTTAAAATGGAACTGTTAAGAATATAATTATCGTATTTATTTCATAACCGCCAATAGTATACTAACTACACATCACAGACATATCACTTTTGTTTTAGACCTAATTTCACAGTAAATTAATTTAAAAGGGGTTTAAGTATGTAAGTTTCAGTAAGAGAAAGTCGGTGCGTGTTTTATACCAGATTTTCTGGAGGTTTTTGGGGTCCATTGACTAAGGTTTAAATTAAAAACCGTTGTTATACAAAGCTTTGCTAAAAGATTGCGACGGAATGCGCTGCTGTATAATGTAGTCATTTCAGGTAAACAAGTTTATTCCCACCGCGTTTATTTATACGAAAGGCCAGTTCAACTAAATGTTTAGTAAGCAGTGGAAGTTAATAGAAAATCTGCACTATCTGCAGTAAGAAAATGTCGTTGAACGTTTCACTCTAAGATTTTTTTTCTTTTTGTTTTTTGATAGATTTATGTTTTTTTTCTTTTTGGAACGTTCACACGTATCTACTGATGGATAACAACCCCTAAATTTTCAGTATATTATTCAAACACACGCGGTGTGCGACATCAAGTCCATCCCCACTTCTCGGCGGGGGGGCCACAGTTTCCCCTCCGCGTCCCTTTTGACATTTGATATTTTTGTATTTTACGCAGCGCACCCTGGTCCGCCCACCTACAGAGAGCTGGGATTTAGTAAGCGGGGTGCCTCTCTCTCTCTCTCTCTCGCAGCTCGCAAACGATCAATACTAGGAAATGTAGATGTGTAGTGGGGTTTTATGGAGACGGCGAGGATGAGTGCGGAGACGGCAATGTTCTACTACTAATACTCCAACTACTCACTACTACTACAACTGCTGGAAGAAGGGTGGCCGTGGGGGTGAATAGCAGGCTTCAACTATACCAGAGCATTTTATTCGCTATACTGTCTCCCCTCCAATGGTGGGGTAGGGAGGCAAGAATTTTTCGGTGGGGCACACTCCTTTCCGATCCTGAGGGGGAGTTTTAGTTTGTTGGCGGCGATATGAGGTGTAGTGGGAACATTTTAATGGAATGGGTAGAGGCCGGTTGTTCCTTTTTGCCACGTGTTCGCACAAAACTCTTCTCTCTCTATCTCTCGCTGTCACTAGTGTGCGTACAGGGAGTAGTGAAGGGAGCTAATTATGTGAGCGGTGGGTGTTCACTCACTACACTGTACTCACTAGTGAGTTACACACACACACACACAGCTATGTATGTTCTCTTCGGTGAAGCTCGCCGACAACACTTGTTGCTTCCTCAAACCAACAAAGCACACACAGACACACACACACACGCACACCAACCGTTATCCTTATACTAGTCCCAATTTCTTTGGACAACCCTTCTCATTTCACTATTTTCATATTTCTTATTTTTTTAATCACGCTAGTCTTTTTACTTTCTCCAACTCTGCTGGTGAACAGGTTGTGTATTTGGCAAACGTGCCAAATTTTCGGTATCGAGTTTTTACCGAATATGTATATTTTTGAGACCCTCTGAGTCAGGAAAAAAATGGTGTTTTGAAATTGGTATGCATGTGTGTGTTTTTGTTAAATTTGGATAAAACGTATGTATAAAAGGATGAAGCCCAGTAATGTCCAGCATTGTTTGTTTCAGCATATCGTTGGCGCCACCCAATCATTAAGTGTGAAACTCATTTAGTGCTCTTGATTACAAAGTCTTGAAGTGTGTAGAATGTTTTACTCAGCAGGAACTGAACAGCATATTGTTTATATGGAATTCTCTGAATAATTGAGTCAAACCCATGACTGCAATGGATAACTAAACGGAAATGAGATGTAAATGGGAGGGGGAAGGAGAAATAGACAGATATTAGGTTTAAAGGAGACAAAACAGTGCGATATATGAGCAAAGGTCAAATTTTGAGATAAGAAAGTAAAGTAAACAACAAATATCCAACAGAACCTTGTCGAAGATACAAGTGGCGTCCGCTTTCTGAACAAGACCCAACGGCTCCAACGATTCTCTTCAAACTTCGTACCCCAACTATACATCTAAACAGCTACAACACTTATTTGAAACAGTTTTCCAGGAAAGTTCATTTATTGAGGGTATTGGCTGGGGTGGGAAGGGTTATGATTTCCTTCTAAAGTGCAATATTAAATTACTATACGATTCTTTCAACTATTAAATATGTCACCAAAATTTGTAGAGTGAGGAAAATGATGCATTGGATGTGCGACTTTACTAAACCGTGATTTCCGCCCCCCTTTCTGCACAGACAGGTTTATTAAACTTGGTATACTCACAATCTGGCTTCACTGCAAGGCGAACGAAGAAACACTGCTGATTTACTTTTTCTGCATGGTCTCCTCAATAATAATATAGATTCTTCAGAACTATAGTATTATTCTTTTTCAGTTTCAATGTCCCATCCATTTCTACCCGTAACACTCGGTTTATTTGATCAACATTTCTCTCGCTCTAACTAGATCTTTCACTCACCAGTCAATAGAATGATGTACCTAGCAAACAGTCTTCCTGAGAATGTTGACCTAAACAATATAACAAAAACTAATTTAAAGAAAATTCTAAGTTCTCTAGAGATTAAGTACCGCAATTTTAAATAAAATCTACTTACGTTTAATTTTCAATATAAACATAAACTGATTTATTGTAAATTTTGTAATTTATATTCATGTTGTTACTTTACATAATAGCATAAGATTTCTGCAATTTATTTATTTATTTATTATTTCATCTTCTTAGTTCTTATTAGAAAATATTTCATTTTGTATTAATTTCTTCTCTTCGTGCAAGTGCAATTGATTGTTTTGTGTATTTTATTATTATGTAAAATGGGCATTGCCCGTATAAATAAATAAATAAATAAATAAATATATATACTCACATTCAACATAGAAAACTCAAATACAGTTTTCAACTCAACATAGAACTCAGAATTTAGAGTGTATAAACTGAATTTGCTCTGTGCAAGTCTGTGTTATCACACTGTCTGGACAAAACGCATCCTGAGAAGATGGGCGAACGCCCGAAACCGGTCGATGACCACAAAATGAAGCAGGCTACCACGGAAAATGTGTCTGATGCTTTCCAAGGCTCTGCGGAACCAACCACCACAACATACTCATAATATATACACATAATACAGTACATAATAAATAATCTTAATATATACTCATAATCTAACACTAATATATACACATAATACAGTACATAATAAATACTCTTAATATATACACTAATATATACTCATAATCTATACACTAATATATACACATAATACAGTACATAATAAATAATCTTAATATATACACTAATATATACTCATAATCTATACACTAATATATACACATTCAGAGACCTATCACTTTTGTTTGGAACTTTTTTCAGAGAAAATTCATTTAAAAAGGGTTTTCAGGTGGAGAGAGGAGGTTATTTTTTCCTCAAAAAAAGTCGATTTATTAAGTTTTGATTTTTTTTTCCGAGCGGTCCCTGTGCTGCGCTCACACCCGCCCAGAGAAGCCATTGACTTCAGAAAGAGAAGAAAGAAAAGAGCGAAAGAAAAATTCCTTTCTTATTATACTATTCAGCCTACTCCACTACCTTCTTCAATCTGTAGAACGTAGAACCCTAACATCGACTTTGGCTTTTGGCTGCCGACTTTGGAGCCAAAAAAAAAAAAACCTTAGTCAACATAGCAGCAGTTTTGTCGGATGATATGTTAAAGCTTATTTGCCGAGGCACCAATCAGAAAGGGCGTCCAAAGCGGACCACGCGTTCATCTCAAGCTGTACCCTATTCTCACCAGCAATAATCAACACCAAATCGTAGGCGTAAGCAATTTTATGAGAACCCCAATTCCAACAGACCATCAAATACCATGCCCAAAGAATAGGATCGAAGATGGCTCGCTGAGGACATCCACGTGCCACAGTTCTCTAATCAGGCTCTTTATAATCTGCCCTCACAGCTACTGATCTCCCAAAACTAAACAAGACCTGCCCAAGGTAGAATAAGTTACCAGGACACCCTATTCCAACAAGCTCTACTTTAGATTCTCCCATTCAAGTAAATTGAAAACAACTAAACATCTATTAAGAATTTATATGTTCGGAAAAAATTAGCCGACTTATAACTATGTAAATCGCAGTAAGCAAAAGTCGCCTCCAAAATCTTTCACACCAGATTTTTTTGTCACCACTTGAGCACACAACAATGTGCACTGCCACAGTGTGTCTGTGGTGAACAGTGTAACTAAAAAAAGAAAGTAAAAATCGCACAAAGTTCAAATTTGCCATTTTAATTAGGTTTTTACCAGCGGGCCAGACTATGGTAAGGATTTTGTTAGGTTGATAAACCGGAAGAATCACATTATGAAGAAGTATAACATTTTAATGAGAATAGATTTTTCTTAGTTTTCCCAAAAATTTCTAGGAAATAGTTCCAAAGATTTTCTTTAAACTAGGAGTACTTACTGTGACATTAATTTAGCGCTTTCACTTTTGTTTGAAACTTTCCCTAAGAAAATTGATTATGGGAAGGTTGTTGTGGAACTGGGACGTCACAGTTGCTCAAGAGTACCCTTCTATAAACATGTAGGTCCCTCCGTCGGTGAAACACTGAAGATATTTAATAAAAGTTCTAAGATTGAAGAAAATCTGTTAATAACAGTTGTGAGAGTTGAACTGACAGAGTGCAGCCTCAATTTTTTCCAACAAATTGTTTTTCTTATTATTCCTCTCACTTACTTAGAAAATGGTCTTAGATGCGGCAGGATGTAAGAAGAAATCTGTTTTAAACACTCACACGGCTTATCTCTCGCCGGGACGGCTCAATTCTTCCACAAACCCTAAAACAAATAATAATAATAATAATAATAATAATAATAATAATAATAATAATAATAATAATAATGTTTTGGTGTTCTTTAAGACCGCTGTATTCAATGTTGTAAATTAGATGTTTTGAATGAGGTTCGGTCATACAAAAGAACTCTATTTAAATTTCTACGGACATTTCGGCAGATTTATACTATATTTACTCCTAGCCCTTTATATGAACTTTGATCCATCCAATGTCCGTAACACTTGGTGATGGTATGTCGTCACAGGTTAAACTAGAGAGAGTTTGTAAGTAATTCTAACTGAAAATGTTTGTATGTACATTTCTAAGTTATTTCCATACTTTACTCTTATATATGCCACATATGTGAAAGTTTCAATAGTTGTGATGCATACCCACCATTAGAGATGCGCATACACATGCTTTTTTCTGCCAATTGTACCTTACGACCAAAGAAATACATCCCTAATGGTGGAGGCCAGTTCGAGCAATGAGCCAATTAATGAGAAATAAAATTTATAATAAAATAGTACTTTTCTTCTTATTCAATCAAAAAACCGTTATTATTATCATTTTGAAATTTCTTATACACAGAAAAAAAACGGTTCAAGTAAATTTTTCTTTTATAATAAAATAGTACTTTTCTTCTTATTCAATCAAAAAACCGTTATTTATTATCATTTTGAAATTTCTTATAAGAATCATGTTTTCATTCATAACTTGTAAAATATCACTCACAGAAAAAAAAACCGTTCAAGTAAATTTTTCTTACGAAAAATAGAGGAATCTATTTCTTAAATAAAAAACCAGACCTCCCCGTTTGAAAAAAGAAGTTGTGGTGCCTGTATCTCGCTTCTCGAAGCACCAAAACAAATTTGCAAATTAAATTTGGATTTCTAACAAAAAAACTACGGGGACACGATTTTTAGTTTTTTTCTAGCTATCTTAGTTTCCGATAAAAAGTCATTATCCATATACCTTGGGACACCCTGTTTATTTACTACTTTTTATTTAGTTTATTTATATAGTTTATTTTAAAAAATATTTATTTTAAGTTCATATTTTATGTTGTTTTTTTTTTTTAATTTGATTAAACCTTTGTACAGACCCTGAAGAAGGCAATAAATTTGCCGAAACGTCGGTAGAAATTTTAAAAGAGTTTTTTTGTATGACCGAACTTCAACATCCAATTTACAATAATAATAATAATAATAACACTCGTAAAGAAAATTTATCCCCGCAAACGCAGAAAAAAAATAAAAGAATAATAGATTAGATTAGATTGAAAAACGGGGAGGGCAAAGCCTCATTCCACTGTGACCTGCATTAGGATGTCTATTGTGGATCCCCTGGGATTATGTCTTTGAGCTTTGCCCTCTTAATCAGGCCTAGCAAAGTTGAAAGTGGCTCCGTCATGAAGCTCGTGGCTTCGGGATTACTTGTCGCTAGTTGAAGTAACCTTGCCCTCAAAGGAGTAAAAAATATAATAATAATATTTCACAATCAGAGATTGAACAAAACATTTCCAAAACAAAACAAGGCTGGAAAAGCTCCTTCAACCACGTTTTAAAACAAAAAAAAAAATAACTGGAGGAAGAAAAGCAAATGTAGTGTGAACACTCACAACACTTTCTCAGAACATTTGTTTAGTTCTAATTGACAGTTTCTCATGCCTGATAATTTTACTTTCTCTTAATCCGTATGACAAGAATGGTTAATAAATATTTTTTTCAAAACATATATTTTCCGATAAAAATACAATTTTGAAAATTTGATTTTTTAGCAGTAGTTTCTCTGTAAGTAGTAAGAGAAAGTAAAAATATTATACATCAACATTTTTCAGTTGACTTTAACTTTAATGGTAGTGTAGATAAAGAGGAAGGGCACCTGTTTGCTCGTGGCTAGGTCAGGTAAGAGCGTATGGTGATGGTATGCGCTGCTACCAGCTCTACAATGTAGTGGAGCGCTACAACTAGGGCGAAAGAACAGAGACACAGCTCCTTACAGACACACACACTGAACCTGCCTTCCGTAACAGGAACACAGGTACGACCTTCTCTATACTGGACTGCACTCTCTGTGACCGCCGGACCTTATGAAAAACTGTTTAAAAAAAAGTAGAAAATTATAAAATTGTTTCAATTAACTAATGGCGTGTAAAAGTTATAGCTGGCGCTTACCTGACCATATACTATATTAGAGTGCACATACACTAATCGAATTAGTTTGAAAGATAAACGAAACCAAGTATGGCAGGGCGCACTTAGCGTAGTTCGGGCTAGCCTAAAGGAACCAGTCCACCTAAAAATTTCTTCACCACCAGTCCTTTATGCACCGATGACCAAAGTAACCCTTTACACCTTGATGAAGGTTGTGAACTCTTTCTATTTCAATAGGGGCAAAATTATCTCAACATATGCTTACCTCATTTTTCTATCTTCATTTCTGAAACATGAAAATTAAATAGAGTTAATTTTTAATAACCCACAAATACTTATTTGTAAAATGAGAAATACTTATTTTTAAAATGTAATTAATTTTAGCCCTAGTCTTTAGCACAGAACAAAATTCAGCTGTTTCTCATAAATTACTCGAAATTAGCAAAACAATACATATCGAATATAAAACGAAATGGAAACCTCCTACTACTTCTAGCAGTGTTGCCAATGAATCTTAAAAGAAAAAAATAATCGTATGACATACTCACACAACTTTCTCTAAAAGAAATATTACAATAAATTCTAATTGAAAAATTTCCTTCAAACTTGCAATTGTAGTAATGCATTTAATGCACTTTTATTTGAAACATTTTCCCAAAAAATGGATTTTTTGAATGGTTCTGGGAATGTTGCAACATTAAACTTTTCTGTAAGGTGCCATTTTCGTACAATGTATGATCTTATGTTTTGTGAATAAGATAAATTGAAACCAATAATAGGATTTCAAATTTGAAGAAAATATATCAACCAAAAGTGAATTTTCCCGCATAGATTTAAACGCCTGAAATGATTTTCTTTGAAATTTGTAATGCTAACTGCAACTCCGGAAATAACTATTTTGGAGGTTGTAGCGAATCTGTCGCGTTAGGTTAGGAAAGTGACTTTTCAGTCTTAATGCTGTGGACAGAGCTGCTGCTAGTTCCCTGAATACTTAAGTAAGGCTTTACCATTGGCTAAACTCTCTTTTTCTCTGTCTTGGCCTCTCTGTATGTATTATGTTTCCATGTAAACAACATGTAAGAATCCTTTAGAGAGAAATTTTTTTTGGCTCGAGAGCGGTTACCTGACGTTTCCCTTTGAAGTGGTATTTAAAATACCGTGCAATTCTACCAACCAAATAATCCAAAGAAGAATAAAATATTTTACAAAAATTACCAATGTTAAACAAAATCTGGCTAGTGGAAAAGAAATATATATATATTTTTTTAATTTTCAACATTTAATTTACTAAAAAATGAATGTCAAAAAGTTGTTTGGCATATCAAGATTTTTTAGGCACCTACAAAAACAAGCATTCCACCTTACTCTATAACCTTTTCTATTTATAACCATGTAGCAGCAGAGTTGGCCCAAAACAGAAGGAAGATAAGGTTGTAATACTTGGAGGCGCAGAGCTGTTATATTGGCGAGTGGTGAACCTTAATAAAACTAGAAATGACTTGCCATCCAACACACACACTGACTCTCTAGCTCGCTTACTGTCGTAAACTTTAGTAATTACTTTTTTTTTTTTTTCTTTCTTCCTATTGGCCAAGCTTCACAAAAGAGGTTACTAACCTCTCAGTACATAGGTGGTATCTTGAGATTCTGTTGGTATCCATGTTTAGACAAGTTTATTGTTGTCTTAACCATCACAAAACTTGAAATTACCAACCACTACCAAAAATATATATATATACATATACACTTTTGTGTAATTGCAAAGAAAAGTAATGTTTTTATCTGATGTAAAGAAAAATTTGAAATTACTTACATAAAATAAGAATAAAATAAAAAAATTAACGACTTAATGATAATCAAGGCATCCCCCACTACAAATAAACCTTGAAATTAAATTCTTTTGTATTTCATTATTGCCGTAGATTTTTTTTTTTTTACTTTTGTTTTATTTACATGTTTAATGTAGACTTTTGGTGTAAGTTGTGCAAAGAAACCAAGTTATAAATTTTTAGTAAAAGAATTTAAAGTGAGATTAAAGTTGATAGGAATAACGGAAGGTTTCAGCGATCTTCATGACAGCCGGTCAGGTTATTCTGGTGAAGAATCAAGTACTTCCTGTATGGCTACAGGCAGACGCTTCCAGTGATACCTCGCTCAATTCCAGCTGATGAATTGCATGCCTGACCGAAATATTCAACTCTTTGGAGCACAGTAAAAAAAATTCATTTAACAACGAATATGAGAGTTCTATTTCAAAACGATCCAACAGCTGCCACATTTTTAAGACAATTACTCGAAGTGGGTAACGATCCAGCAACCGCACCTACAAATCCAGCAACAGGAAAAATCACCTTCCCATCTAATTTCAACATTGTACATTCAAAAGAAGAATTAGTAAACAAGGTATTACAAAACATCGAAACAAATTAACAAAATCACGCATGGTTAAGCGGAAGAGCCATTCTAGCGGCTAATAATGTCGACTTACTCAATATGAACAACATCATTCTAAACAGAATCGCAGGTGAAACAGTGGCATACAAATCTATTGACTCCTTGGACCAAAGTGAAGTAGTGAATTTTCCAACGGAATTTCTTTATTTATTCGATGTTCCCGGATTACCGCCACACATTCTAAATTTGAAAATTGGAGTGCCAATTATATTACTCCAAAATATCAATCAGCCATAATTATGCAATGGTACACGATTATTAGCTACAAACTTGGTGAATAATCTAATTGAAGCAACAATTCTCATTGGACCTCATAAAGGTGAAGGCGTATTACTTCCACGTAGACCACTCATTGCGACAGGTATGGCGTTCGAGTTCAAATGACTTCAATTTTCAATACACCTTGCGTTCGACAATCTTTGCAATTGTGCGGTTTGAATTTAGAAAACGAATGCTTCTCTCAGAGTCGGTAAACCATCTGATCTTTATGTTTATGCAGAAAACGGACAAACAAAAAAATGTAGTCCATTCACTAGCTTTACAATAAAAAAAGACTTTCAGTTAAAAACATTTTTTCTTTCTTTCCTTTCAGTTCACAGCAACGCAAAGTAGGGTATTAAATTGAATGATATGTTTTTTTGCTGAATCTACGTTAACTATCATATTTCTATTTACTTCCCTAATATTTAAAATCAGACTGAGCCACAGCTAAGCGTGGCCGGGTTTAGCTAGTTTTTTTATAAATAAAAATTGTCATAGCATAATTTGATAGTTTACAAAATACTTATGGAAGAAGAATTAGTACAAAAATTCTAAACTAGATGTTTCTTGACATAATTAGCTATAAATAATTAGCCAATCACAGAATAGAAGCGAACATCTCAAATGTGGGCGTGGTCAACATAATCATTCTAAATTTCTGATTGGCCTAAATTACGCGCCTACATTTGACACCTTCACTTCTACATTGTAATTGGTAAATTTTTTATAGTTATTTATTTCTATGAAAAATCAAGTTTAGAATTTTTTTATTAATTTTTTCAACGTAGCTATTTAATTAATTACCGAATTGTGCAATAAAAACCTTTTATGAAAAAATTTAAAAAAAAATTAAGTTATTTCTAACATAATATTTACTGTTTTATATATTTCATGTGAGCTATAAAGAAAAAAGTCAGAATTTTCATTCCATTGTTGAAAAAATTAGGAGTAAATGCAAAATACATCGCCACTTTTTATTTTGCCGTACATACTATTGCTACAAATGAAAATGATAAAACATATAAAGCTTCTACTTTCTATAATTTATTTGTTTGATTGCAGTAATAATCTAATCGAATCATTTTTCAAAGGTTGTTGCGAGGAAACTAGATTTGAGTGATTTAGCAGTTGCGCAGATTTCCGTCTTTGTAGTTGATACTCTTACAATTGTGCATAAACGGAATATGCTCTTACAAGTCTGTGTTATCACTTATCACACTGTTTTGTCAAAACATCCTGATGATGGGCGAACGCCCGAAACCGTTTGATGACCATAAAAAGAAGCAGGCTATCACGAAAAATATCTCTGATGCTTCCTAGCTCAGCGGAACCAAGTACAAACAATACTTTGCGGACTGGGCTACAACATTGAAATAAACTGATCACTATATGTTCAAGCACTAAAATAATTCATCAGAAAAAATTAATGTATTAAATCAAATTATGAAATGTAATAAAAGTCACACAAGAATGAAAAGATGTGCGTTTTTTACTTTCTCTTACTCCTAGTAAGAGGAAGTATTGGAATCGTGTCAAATTTTAGATATCGAGTTTTCACCGGAAATATCCGTTTTGAGGTCCCCTGAGTCCAAAAAAGTGGTTTTTAGCAAATGGTCTGTGGGTGTATGTGTGTGTATGTGAACAGCAAAGCTCAAAAACGACAAACCGTAGAAAGTTGAAACTTGATATTCCGTTTAGGTATCATCATGGCATCTGACGGTGGCTCATCTGTCAAAATTCCGCAACCGGAAGTACCACTTTACTAGTTGGTTTTTTTACTTTTTTACATTTTTCTCAAACTTTGCTCCGACGATTTTCTACAAACTTTGTGTATCAACTACACATACAAAGGGCTACAACTTTTATTTGAAACCTTTCTCCGGGAAAATTCATTTAAGGGCACTTCTGGGGGAAGGGTGGGGTTAGGTTTTCATCTTAACTGCTATTTCAATTTATTAAACAATTCTATCAACTAAAGAATGTTAATTAGAATTGAATATGTTGTTGAAATTCCGAGTTTGAAAAAATCGGATAACTGGAAGTGCGTTTGTTTTAACAATTTACTAAATGTTTTTTTCACTTTTTCGCGATTTTCTCAAAAATGGTTTCGACGATTTTCTTGAAACTTCCTATATAAACTACACATACAAAGAGCTACAACTTCTATTTAAAACGTTTCTCTGGGATAATTCATTTAGGTGCATTTTTGAAGGAGGGGTGGTGTTACAGCTTCTTCTAAAGTGGTATCATAGTTGATTATACAATTCTATCATCCAAGAACATTAATTAGAAATAAATAGATGGCTAAAATTCCGAGTTTCAGGAAAATTAGTAAACCGGAAGTGCGCTTTTACTGGATAGTTTTCGACGAATTTCATTAAATTTGGTACACAAACTATCAAATTTGTCGATTATAATTTTGAGAAATGGAGTAAGAGAAAGTTGTGTGAGTGTTTCACACCAGATTTTTATAACATAGAATGGTTTAAATTTGCAGAATGTTGTTTTGTCAATTAATGACTCAACAAATGTTAGATGTAAATAGCAAGATAATCTCTAGTACTTCTAACTTTTTTGTCGGTTTTGGGCAGTGTTGTGACAAAGGGGAAATAAAAAGGGAATGAAAAGAAAAAAAATGATCGTACTATTGTTTGAAATATTTTCTAATTAATACATTTTTTTACTAGACGCCCGAAATTTGTTAATGAAATAAATTTTTTAAAAAATCCGTCCTACTGTGCATAAAGTGGAACTTCCTGTTGAGTAATTTTGGCAAGTAATGCCCTATCAGATTTGTGATACCCAAACGGAATGTCAATTTGGTACTTTCTGTAATTTTTCGTTTATGAATCGTGTCGTTCTCACAATCACAGACCAATTTTTAAAAACCACTTTTCGAACTTAGGGTACCTGAGAACGAGTATTTAAAGCAGTAGGAAAAAGTAAAAATTAAAAGTAGTTTCAAATAAGATAAAACCAAAAAAAAAAAAATGATGGGTCTCCGTATTCATAGTTAGTCTACCAAATTTAAAGAAACCCATCGTTGTTTTTATGGAGAAAATTGTAGAAAACTGAAAGAAGTTGTTTTAACTATACAAACGCACTTGCGTACAACTGGTTTTGCTTCAAACTCCGAATTTCGTCAATATATTTAATTCTAATTAATATTATTTAGATGAAAGAATTGTGTAATAACCTGAAATAGCACTTTATAGGACAACCCACCCACCCCGTCTCCCCTAAAAGTGTCCTTAAATGCATTTTCCCGGAGAAATGTTTCAAATAAAAATTGTAGATCTTTATATGTGGAGTTGATATAACAAAGTTAAAGAAAATCGTTGCAGCCATTTTCAAGAAAATTGCAAAAAAGTGAAAATACCATTCAGTAAAGTGGAACTTCCGGTTAGAAGAATTTTTTTCGTTTTTTGAGTTATGTTGTTCACATGCACACATTACAGACACACAGACCATTTGGTAAAAACACTTTTTAGGACTCATAGGAGCTCAGCAAGGATGTTTCCGGTGAAAACTGGATAACGAAAATTTGACACGATTACAATATTCCTGTTTACTAGTGGAGTGAGAGAAAGTAATAAGATGATTAATCAGAGCTATAAGGTGCTTTTTTTGTTTACTTCACTCTTATTGCTACAACATGACGACGGTTTCGTGACAATAACTTAAAAATTAATTTAACGGAAACCATGTTTCAAGATTTCCGGAAAAAACAAATCTGATGTTGAAACACTCACGCAACTTTGTATAACTGCCCTTAATTATGTATAAAATGATAAATTTTCTATTTTTTTGTCCTAACATAATTATTGTGGTACAACTAACTACCGAGCGAGGGAGTACAAGTGATTATATTGTAGTCGAGAAGACACAGCCAACAATATTGAACGCCACAAATTCTATAGATTTAACAACAATCAATTTTTTTGCTGAAAATAATGTTTTAAATAAAAGTGATAGGTCTATAAAACTGTGCACTTAGCATTCCAAGTTTAAAGGAATTAGTTAAGAGTTGTTTTCGATAAAATTCCTCCCCCCCCCCCACACACACACAAAACGATTCATTACACTTCCGATTGATTAATCGATTAAAAATGTTAACAGATTTCCTTCAAATTAGGAATTTAATTATTGCTTCTCATACATGTTGGCATTACATAGAAGGTGGAAATACAAATTGTAATGAAGTGGTAAATTAGAGGGAAGCTTAAGATTAAAGTTCCTCACTTCCCTGTTGGATTCATTTAAAAAAAAAAAATCTGGTGTGAAACACTCACACAACTTTCTCTTACTTCAGTTCTCAAAATTATAATTAACAAATGTTATACTTTGTGTACCAAATATAACGAAATTTGTCGAAAACTGAAAAAGCTGTGCAGTAAAAGCGCACTTCCGGCTCACTAATTTTCTTAAAACTTGGAATTTTGGCCATCTATTTATTTCTAATTAATTTTGTTTGGATGATAGAATTGTATAATCAACTATGATACCACTTTAGACGGAGCTGTAACCACACCCCTCCCCTAAAATTGCCTTTAATGAATTTTCCTAGAGAAATGTTTTAAATAAAAGTTGTAGATCTTTATATGTTTCGTTTATATATGAAGTTTTAAGTGAAAATATCATCTAGTAAAGTTGTAAAGTAAACGCACTTCCGGTTATCCGATTTCTTTCAAACTCGGAATTTCAACAAGATATTCAATGCTAATTAACATTATTTAGAGGACACAGTTGTCTAATAAACTGAAATAGCACTGTAGACGAAAACCTAACCCCACCCCTCCCCCCATAACTGCACTTAAATGAATTTTCCTAGCGAAATGTTTCAAATAAAAGTTGTAGTTGTTAGTATGTGTAGTTGATATACCAAGTTTGAAGAATATCGTTGGAGCCATTTTTGTGAAAATACAAAAACGTAATAAAAAAAAAAAAAAAACTAGTAAAGTGGAACTTCCGGTTGAGGAATTTCGACAGATGCCACTGTCAACTAAACGGAATATCTAGTTTGAACTTTTTACGATCTTTCGTTTTTGAGCTATGCTGTTCACATACGTACATACACACAGACCATTTGCTAAAAACCACTTTTTGGACTCAAGGGACCTCAAAACGGATATTTCCGGTGAAAACTCAATATAGAAAAATTTGACACGATTACAATACTTCCTCCTTCCTACTAGGAGTAAGAGAAAGTAAAAATCGAGAAAAAAAAAATCAGCCAAGACCCTGTTCCGAAACCTTTGTGTCATACGCGGTGTATTTCTTGAACGGACGATTATCAATTTTAACCTTCCGGCGACATTTTATTTTTGAGATATTTTGTTCAGGGATGCACAAATAGATCGCTGAAAAAGCTTTTATATATATATATATACATACAATCTTATTTACTTCCGGTTAAAACTAAAATATATAAAATATAGAAACTTTCTTACCAGTGTAAGAGAAAGTAAAAATCAGTAAAGACACATTTCCAACTGATGAACTTTCGAACAAAATACACAAGTATAAAGTGAGTTTTATGTGTAAAAAGTGGTACCCCTTTTACTTTATTTAGATTAGATAAATAACTATTTTATCACCAAACTAAAAATTATTAATTGAACGAAGAACGATGTTATTTTTTCAAGTGTAAAATGAATGAATTCAGGGGGAATGTGATTGGCAATTTGATAAATTGTCTAGTAAGACAATATAGCTTGTTATGCATTATATATTTTAATAAAAACACCAGATTGTGTGGAGATTAGTGTACGTGTTTGTGTGTGTGTGTATATATGATGATATTGTAAGAGTTCACAAATTTAATAATTCACTAACCTTTAAAGGAACCTCAACCAGCTGTTTTTTTTGCTTCAGGTTAGGTGAAGTGTATGCTAAATTAGTTCTACGTCAGACCACTTTATATCGGCACCATCTTCTATTACAAATTTCCATCCAATTAATCATTAATTTTAAAGATGATTTTTAAAAAAAATATTTTACAGTGCATAATATTTTTGTTTCTTGTTGGTAAACCTAGAAAATAATCTGAAATGACACGACTTTTTTTTACAGCTATTACTGTAAGTTTAAGGAAGCGGCGGATGTGGTGTAGTGGTTATGAGCATGGACTTGTAAGTGGGAGGACACCAGTTCGAGTCCCGGCGTATAACTGCTAAATTTTATATTTGTTTAAAAAATATTATTAGTAAAGTAGGTGCTTCCGCCCCCCGTCCAGGACACCTAAGTTGGTAGTTGGACGTTAAGCTCGCCTGAAAAGATAGGCTTTGTTTTACTGTAAGTTTAATTGAGAAATGTTTCTTAACTTGTGTGATGTTTTACTAAACGTTTAGTTGGGGTTATATTATAAACAAAGATGTGATCACTATGGTTTTTATCTGACAGCGCACTCTGCCCAAATCCTTAGGAAATTTTGGTGGCGACAGTTTAAATTTAATCCCTATCTCAGAGGAATCCTAACTATTAGAAACCATTTTGCTGGAACATAGGGTAAAGCTAGGAGAGATGACGCACATTTCAAAGTTATGCCCTGTATCAAAATATAGGAGATATATTAAAGAGGTAATTCTTATAAAACATATATGTCAACTACTATTATCTGCAAAAAAAATGTTATTTTTCAAATTAAAGACATTCTCATTTATTCCAGAAACAAAATACAAATACACTACATTTGGCCGTCTCTCTTACTATGGTAGGATAGATGACGCACCATAGGTAGGAGACCTCTCCTCTGTGAAGGTAACATGGCTGATCGACATGAAACTTGGTAAACACTATGTCTACGAGTCCAACTTTAACGACAGCTAGAAATCTTTCATTTCAATTGCAATTAATACAGTATATAAAACAATAAAAAAATTTACTAAGCGTTATGAAAATTCACGTTATGAAAACATACGCTGATGCTTATAAATGTTCCTAGAACATAGAAGAACATACAAAATAACTGAAGAATTGTGCAATATGTTCCCTTCTGATCTCTCTACTCCTTGACTAACTTCCATGACGCCACGTGGTGGCAAACAAGAGAAGTAAAGCCTGCGTCTTCTCCCCTACCCCCGTCACCTCTCCTAGCTTTACCCTATTGCAAATATAAAGAAATGATACATCTGCGCAATGAAAGTCCAATTATTATTATTACATCGGCTCAACAGTCCTAGCGAACCCAGGCCTCATCCACAAGTTTGTGCCAGTCAACTCCCTCATCCATAAGTTTTTGCCAGCCAACTCTATCTTAGGCTTTTGCCCTCCATTTTCGGATTCCCAACATTGATAGGTCATCCTGGACGTTATCTATCCACCGCAAGCGCCGTGGTCTTCCTCTTCGTCGAGCACCACCTGGTCGTCTATAAAGGAGTTTTTTTTGGCAGTCTTTCTTCGTCCATTCTTTCTATTATGGCCTTATCCATCGGAGTCGAAACTTTCTTACAAAAGTGACGATATCTAGCTCTTTAAACAGCTGATATAGCTCGTCATTCTTTCTTGCACGCCACTGTACATTTTTCAATTTTTGGGCCAAATATTTTTCTTAAAAACGTTTCTCTTCCATATTCCAAGCAATTTAGCACTTTCTTTTAACAATATCCATGTCTCGCTAGCATATGTAACTACTGGCCTTATTACTGTCTTGTATAGCGTTATCTTGGCGTCACGTGATAGACACCAAAAAGTTCATAACTTTCGCCAGCTCAAAGAGACATCTATATTGGCCGGCTGTAAGTATGGCTTTAATTTCAGGTTCGATTTGCATTTGTGCTATTCACGATCGCTCCCCAGATATTTAAAACTGTTTCCAGTAAGAAAGTCTTTTCCAATTGATACATACCATACCACTGCTGATTACTTGGTTCCTGGATGATTGTATATACGAAGGATTTCTCAATATTAACTTGTAAACCAAGTCTCCTTGCTCTTCTTTCAAATTCTTCCAGGGTTCCTTCTACTGCAGCTTTGTTACTTCGGAGAATGAGGATATCATCCGTCCAAGGTCAAGTTTAAAGTCCGTAAAGTCCAAGTTTAATGAAATGCTTTGTATCAGTTTCCTAGGAAAATTAAAACAATTTTTTTAACTGGTTCTGAGGAATGTGAGACGTTAAAATTCAAATGTGTTTGTTCAATATTATTGGCGCTCCCTACAATGTAATTATTCTGTTGGTAGATTGGCTCTTGCCCCCCCCCCCCAACTGTATATTTGTTAATATGTATGAGCGAAACTTGAAATTTAAATAAAATTTACCATTTTATATATAACTGCATAGGGAGGAGTAAGAGAAAGTAATGTGAGTGTTTCACACCAGATTTGTGTCGTCCCCAGAGGAATTCACAATATCTACATCCTATTTTCAAAAATTTCACACGTACCCATTACTTCCTCTGACCAGAGCAGTAAAGTCCTCTACTCCAAGCCGTCCTTAAACATTGTATCATATTTGAAATAACTTGACAAAGTGTAGCTTTGTCATATGTAACTCCCTGCTAGATCTACTGCTACAATTATGCCCCCTGAAGTGGGGGCTGGGGGGACAGTATTTTTCAGCGAAATATTTTGTATTTTAATATAAAACATAGAATACTGTTAAAAAAGTATTGATTTAGTTTTGTTGGCCAGTCTGTATAGTATATTTTAGTGAGATGAACGGGTATGGTGAGAGAGTGAGACGCGGGGTGGAGCTGTGCATTTGGTGGCATCGAGTGTGTTTGTAAAAACGTATATAATTAACAACATTATTCATTGTGCCGCTGCCGCCCCATCCCCCGCGTGTCCAGCGGGCCGCGCCCATGCGCCCCTACACACACACACACACACACACACACACACACATACACGGGGGGTCCAGCTACATCGCTCTACCGCAGCACCGAAAACGTCCAACTGAGGGAGGAGGTCAATGAGAGAGTGCACAGGGTCGGTTACGGTTTCTGTCCTATCACATACAGCTTCCAATTTAATCATATTACATTCTACTAATAATATTTAGGGCGAGGGTGTTCACAATTGTTTAAAATATTTCATTATTTTATATTTATTTAAAAATAATTTTATATATACTTATATAAAAGTAAATCGATATATTCATGCGTATTACATTATAACGATGGTAAACATCCTCTAATCATTATTAAGTACTATTGCTCAACAGTTAGATCTAGTTTGGATTATTATAACAAAGATCGTATGCTAGATATCGGGGCGGGTGTTGGTGTAGTGGTTATGAACATGGACTTGTAAGTGGGAGGACCCCAGTTCGAGTCCAGCGTATAACTGCTAAATTTTATATTTGTTTAAAAAATGTTAATAGTAAAGTAGGTGCTTCCGTCCCCGTCCGTCCACGACACCTAATTCGGTAACTGGACGTTAAGTCCGCCTGAAAAAATAGGCATCTTAGATATCAAGAACTGGGAGAGGCCACTTTACAGGAGGGATCTTGGACATCCCTGCGGGTCTGCCGGCCTGTCAAAACTCACACAATACACCGTACGGCCTCTGCAAAGCTAGTTGGGTGTGTGTGTGTGTGTGTGTGTCCAACTATTTGGGTTTAGCTTGGCCCACACACACCCCACCCCAAGCTCTAGTTTATACCATATACACTCACTAACATTTACAGACCATTACAATCTGTGTCCACCGTTGGCAACCTGAGCACATGCTTTATGTTTTAGTGAGCTTACCTTCATAGCTGTTTTTAGTTTCTCTAACTCCTAATAAAGAGCAACAAGTATTGCCATCGGATCAAATTTTCAAAATGGAGTTTTCTACTGGAAATACATGTATTGAGGTCCCTTGAGTTTGATAAAAATTATTTTCAACTAAATATTGAACAGGTTGGAATTGTAAAGAAAATTTATTGATAAAATTATATTAATTAGAGTAAAAGAAATGAGTGTTTCACATCGATTTTTTTTTTTCTTTTAGGAGTAGATGACATGCCAGTTCATCCATTACCACCGCCATTTAATCACTTTCGTCAAAACAAAGTGCCAAAGAAAAATGCTAGGTCTACAGACCTACTGCGGTACATTAACTTTAATTTAAACAATTGATGCCTTTGCCGAGAAAATCGCAGCAAATTAAAAAAAAATAAAAACTTCTAAAAAATCGCAATTTCTGCCAATTGATTTCCCATCAAATTTGGCATTTTAGCAACATATATAATTTCCTTCAACTCATACAACATCCGAAATAGTACTTTGAAAGATCGCCCCCTCCCAAACCATATTTCCCAGAATAATGTTATGATTTTTATTTTATTTTTTTTTTAAATTTTAATATATGCTGCCGATATTCCAACCAATCCGAACACTCATATCTTTACCTACGCAGATGACACAGCCATCCTTTCCCCACATCCCGATCCTGTCCTAAGCACACGTAACCTTCAGCAACATTTGCCATCCCCAGAGAAATGGTTTTGCAGATGGAGAATGAAGGTTAACGTCCAAAAAAGCAAAAATATAACGTTCACTCTAAGACGTGCCCAGTTCATATGAACCACATCTTATTACTGTAATGGAATCGTTTAATGTGATTCCTGATGTAGAAGATGTCTTGAAGAGGGCGGAAGTTAGTTTGAGATTTTGGAAGTTAGCGCTCGAATTATTAATATGGATTTTATAAAAATAAACTGTATTTGAACAATGATTTTAACGTAATAAATGGTAACTAATAACAACAAAATACTTAGAATTAAATAGAAGATAAATAACTAATAAATTAGAATGATAAAATAAACAACTAAGATGCACAACTAAAAGATAATAAGTTTAAATAAAACTGTATAGGGACGCTTAAACTGCTGCTCGTATATGAAGACGTGCTCGTATAATCGTATATGATATAATCCTCCCCTCTTCCCATGGGGCGAGTTTATATATTGGTGTTGGCCACACTCACACCAAGACATCTGTCCTAGCGGCGACCTTCGTAGTTTGGTGACCACCGATTTAGGTCAGTGGCCAGCCTTATCGGCGCTTGCTTTTGATCTAAGGGTATTTACCCTTGGTTTGTTTGTTTGCCCGCGGCCTTGTCTTGAAGTCAGGCAGCTGGCCAGGCCATTAGTTGTAAATTTTTCTTTCTTTGTTATTATTGTATTATTGTGAAGGTTTGACATTGCTATGACTTTGCCGTTGGAAAGTAAGACCATGTCATTACATTAGCATGCGTTGATACAATTAAATATCTAGGACTCTATATAGACAAACGCCTGACATGGAACCCACATTCAAGACTGAAAGGAAACGAAGTAAAAAAACGTTACAGCCTACTCAAGCGACTACTAGACAGACGCTCAAAACTAACTTTAAACAACAAATTACTTATCTACAATCTCCTATTAAAACCAATTTGGACTTACGGACTCAGTTATGGGGCTCAACCAAGCATTCCAACATCCACCGCCTCCAAACTGTACAATCCAAAATACTCCGTTGTATAACCATTGCACCATTTTACATTTCAAACCTGACAATACATTCTAATCTCCAGATTCCATTTATAAGTGACCTGGTCCAAATACGTTACCGCAAATTTCACATCCGTCTCGCACATCATCACAATCCATTAATTCACCAACTTCCCTCAGCAGCCATTCCAGATCACCCTCCTCAACGACTGAGGCGGCAGTGGCCTCGTGATCTCTTATAAGTGCGCAGCGAAATAATGTGGAGGGTCACCACTGGGGGATTTCTCCATTCCCGTTATTGTAAGTCATCTCATTTACTTGTTGCTGGTTACGCAAGCGTACCGGCAGTTGTAAATGATCAAATAAATGAAAGAAAGAAAATAATTTTTTTTTTTTATAATTTAAGGCGCGTCAAAATATCTGGGGTCATTGGAGCCCGGAAACTTCTCAGTGCCCTGCCGGCCTTCGGATAATGTTCTCTCGTTACAGACAACACTGCCCATCACCGGACTGCCGGAGTGAGCAAAAATGTTATTGTACATCCTGTATGTGATTGGCCTGCCAGACGTCCATATGGAAGTTCCAACAATTAAAAGAGAGGCCACATGTGTTCAGAATATGTGAAAACTGAAGATAACCGTTTCGAGAAGTCTCTACTACGGAAATATCTAATGAGCGAATTAGTAGTTCCGGTTAGGGAATTTCCACCGAAACCTTCCTTTCTGATTAAATGGTTATAAACCAATGGAATATCAAGTTATGTTTGAATTGTTTGCATTATTAGTTTCCATAACAGCTGGTAAGAGGAAGTACAGTGATCGTATCAAATTATTGAAGTTGAGTTTTTACCCAGAAATACATTTTTTGAGGTCCTCTGAGTACGAAAAAATGTTTTTTTTAAAAAAATGGTCTATGTGTGTGTGTGTGTGTGTCTGTATGAAGACAACTAAACATTATAGGTTTAAAGGATGTTTGTCAATTTTTATAATTGTATTCACTGCAGTAGGCAGGAGGGGGTTGTGTGAATGTTTCACAGCAGATGGTTGTTATTAGCTGTTCATAAATTCCATAAACCACATTTTCCTGTCGTGTTTTTGCGATATAAATTCCCCTTCATGAACAACTGATGTGTGCAGTATGTTGAAAAAAAGAAACGATCTTGTCCATAAAATCTCACAAAATAGAAAAAACTGTTTATTGGAGAGGTACTTCCTGTTGGCCGATCTACTCAAACTTGAAATACTAGGCAACATACTTAATTGTCTATTTAATGCTATTTACTTCCGGTTGATAGATTTTTGCCCGAAATCTTCGTGTTTGATGCGGTAGTATTACCTAAATGGAATATCAAGTTTGAACTGCCTGTGACTTTCCTTTTTGAGTTATCTTATTCACACCCACAAAGCGTACCATAAGCGAGTTCTTAGGGACAATCAACCTTCCCATGGCTACCCATCTCGATCTTTTTAGCACATAGTCTGGTAGCCATACAATTTAACAAATACTGTTCATTGGCTGTAGAGGTACCTGCTTCCACTATACCATAAATATCAATATCACTGGAGATGTTGTGGTGGTTGGTTCCGCAGAGCTGGAAAGCATCAGAGACATTTTCCGTCGTAGCCTGCTTCATTTTGTGGTCATCGACTGGTTGCGTATCGGTTATTTTTATATATTTTATGTTTTATTTTGACTAGTTAATTGTAAAGTAAATCTCCCTCCAACATTAGAGTTTAAAAATTAGACCCCCACTTGTTGTTTCCATTGTAAGGAAAATTTGTCCTTTAACAACCCAAACACGTGTTTTCCCACCCAGCTGACCATACTTCTTGACCTAGTTTAAGAGATTAGTTTTAAATACAGTTAAAAACACCAGTCAGTGTGTAAAACTGAATTTGCTCTGTACAAGTCTGTGTTGTCACATTGTCTGAAAAACGCATCCTGAAGATGAGCGAACGCCCGAAACCGGTCGATGACCACAAAATGAAGCAGGCTATCATGGAAAATGTCTCTGATCATTGGAGATAATTGATAATTCTTTAATTCTACGAATTTATCGTCGATAAGACTGTCTATATGGTTCTGAGCAAGACGTTCAGCCGTTAATGGGCATTGGCCGATACATTTTGTCTCTATAATGGTTGGACTGCTTATTGGCGACAAAATAACCGGATACGATAATGATAACCTAAACTGAATATTAAGTTTGAGCTTTCTGCCCTTTTGAAAACTTATAATCCAATATAAAAATTATGTTTATTAATAGCATTTTTTTGAAAATTTAAAACTGCTGGTACGTTTGCGTAACTAGCAACAAGTAAATGAGATGCCTCACAATGATGGTAAAGGAGAAATCACCCAGTGGTGCCACTAAGAGAAATTTAAATTTGAAAATAATTCTTGGAATTCTTATTTTTAAATGAAAGTAGGCAGTTTTACAGGGGAGGGGGGGTAGTCATATTGAGTTATACATCATTATAGTGGAAATATGGATGGAACTTTGGGGGAAGAGAAAGTAACAGTTAGGTTTTAATAGGGCGCCAGGGTTTAGTTTTTAAAAGAAAGCTCTTACGAAAGGGAAAGTAATAAAGGAGCGGAGAAAGTAAGTAGCATTACTACGGGAAGGGGTACAATATTCTCCTCTCTCTCACGGTGTGTGTGTCTAGAGGGAGGTGACTATTCTAATAGTAGTATTAGTAGTTAGGGTGGGCAGGGTGCGCTAGTTGTACGTTCGATATTCACCCTCCCGCTATGTCACACTCTCTCACACACACACACATACAGACACAGCTATAACGTTTAACTGTAACCCCACGCACGGTGGAGGGAGTACTAGTGGCCCCCGTGGCAGGAGAGTCGCTACAACCCCCACGTGCCTGATTTCCCTCCGCCGCTCATCGACACCCCCCACAAGGTCTATTTGTCGATCTGGCCATGCACCCCCCCCACAACAACAACATGCCCCCAGTCTGTACACCTGGTGGCCAGTCTGTGACCTTGACTTTCACATCGTACCCGCCATTCATGACCATCTTCCTCCTGGTGTTTTGTCGTCGTACACTTCAGGGGCCGGTGACCGTCATCTCGTTATCGTTTCATCTATTATACTCTTTATGTATGTTTTCACTGAACTTTCTCACTTTCATCCATTCCTAAAACATATATTGTAATTATTAATAATTAGTTACCAATTTAAACCTTTTTTTTTACTTTCTCTTACTCCTATTAAGAGGAAGTATTTGTAATCGAGTCAAATTTTGCGATATTGAGTTTTCACGGGAAATATATCCGTTTTTAGGTCCCCTGAATCCAAAAAAGTGGTTTTTAGCAAATGGTCTATGTGTGTGTGTGTGTGTGTGTGTGTGTGTGTGTGTGTGTATGTGTATGTGAACAGCATACCTCAAAAACGAAAAATCGTAGAAAGTTCAAACTTGATATTCCGTTTAGTATCACCATGGGATCCGACAGTGAGTCTCTGTCAAAATTCCTCAACCGGAAGTACCACTTTACTAGTTTTTTTTTTTTACGTTTTTGCAATTTTCTCAAAAATGGCTCCAACGATTTTCTTCAAACTTGGTATATCAACTACACATACAAAGAGCTACAACTTTTATTTGAAACATTTCTCCGGGAAAATTCATTTAAGGCAGTTATGGGGGGGGAGGGTGGGGTTAGGTTTTCATCTAAAGTGCTATTTCAGTTTATTAAACAATTCTATCATCTAAATAATGTTAATTAGTATTGAATATGTTGTTGAAATTTCGAGTTTCAAAAAAAAAAAATCGAATAACCGGAAGTTTACATTACCACTTTATTACTTTTCTACTTCTAACTGGTGTGAGGGTGAGTGATCCTATTAAATTTAAAAAAATCTGGTGTGAAACACTCACACGACTGTCTCTTACTGCGAAATGGCAAATTTTCTTCACACTTATGATTCTTATTAGTGTTCAAAACCGTTGGCGTTGTAAGTAATAATAAGATAAACACCTCGATATAATTGTAATGGCATGGCAAAGTCATTGACATCGGCAAAGTACGCCAAAGAAATAATTTACAAAAGGTGAAAACAGTAACACTGTTGGCCGCCGACGGCCGCGGTCAACCAAACAAACAACAAAGCCTTTTCACCAATTCTCACATCAAAGGCAGGCACCGCGATAAGTATGGCCACCAAATAAAAATCTTCCAAAATCTCTCAACTAACTTCCGCCCTCTTCAAGACATCTGCTACTCCAGGAATCACACATCAACGATTCCATTACATCTAATATCTGATTCCATTACATAATGATATAATAAACTGAAATAACACTCTCCCACCCTCTCCCAAAATCCGTCTTAAATGAATTATTTTTTCAAAAATAATTCATACAAAAGTTGGTAGCACTGTGTATATTTGTAGTTAATATTCCAAGTTTAAAAAAAATTATTGGAGCCATTTTTGAGAAAATCTCAAAAAACTGAAAAATTCATTCAGTAAAGTGTTACTTCCGGTTGAACGTTTTTGATCACTTAAACGAAATATTAAGTTTCTACGATTTTCCGTTTTGATCAAACACCTGCATATCCATGCTGACCAAACTACACACGCACACACACTCACACACATTTGTTCACATACACCAATTTCTAAAAAAAAAAAAAAAACACTTTTTCGAACACAGGTCACCTCAAAACCTGTATATCCGGTGAAAAAACTTGATATTGAAAATTTGATACGGTCGCCAAACTTCCTCTTACTCTTAGGAAGTGGAAGAAAAATTGACTTTTGAGGCCTCCCCTCAAGTGCGAAAAAAAATTCTGGTGTGAAACACTCACACAACTTTCTCTTACTTCAGTCCTTAAAAATTATAATTGACAAATTTTATTTAGCTAGAGTATCAAATTTAATGAAATTCGACGAAAACTGAAAAAAAAAACTGTTCAGTAAAAAAATACACTACCGGTTCACTAATTTTCTTGAAACTCGGAATTTTTGGCTAAAAGTGCCCTTAAATGAATTTTCCTAGTGAAATGTTTTAAATAAAAGTTGTACATCTTTGTATGGGTAACTTATTTCAGAAGTTTCAAGAAAATCATTTGAGAAAATCGCGAAAAAGTGAAAAAAAAAATCATTTAGTAAAGTGGTAAAAAGTAAACGCACTTCCGGTCATCCGATTTTTTTAAAAATTCGGAATTTCTACAATGCAACTAATTCTAATTAACAAATATTTAGATGACAGAATTGTCTAATAAACTTAAATAGCACAGAGGAAACCGTAAGCCCACCCCCTCCCCCCAAAAGTACCCTTAAATGCATTTTTCTGGAGAAATGTTTCAAATAAAAGTTGTAGCTCTTTGTATGTGTAGTTGATGAAGGAAGTTTCAAGAAATTCATTGGAGCCATTTTTGAGAAAATCGCAAAAAAGTAAAAAAAAAAAAAATTAACTAATAAAGTGGTACTTTAGGTTGAGGAATTTTGACGTATAACGTACTGTCAGATCCCATAGCGATACCTAAACGGAATATCAAGTTTGAACATTCTACGGTTTTTTGTTTTTGAACTATGCTGTTTACATACGTGCATACCATTCAACCTGTGGGGTTACACACACACAGACCATTTGCTAAAAACCACTTTTTTAGACCCAGGGGACCTCAAAACGGATATTTCCGGTGAAAACTCCTCGATATCGAAAATTTGACACGATTACAATACTTCCTCTTACTAGGAGTAAGAGAAAGTAAAAGGAAGGTTATTTTAGCTAACTTCAACGCATCTGATCCAAGATATCGGTAAAAAAATCAGTCAACCGGAAGTGCTACTAAACGGAATGTGGCTTTTTCATTTTTATGGAAGACGGTACCACTGATATAATGGAGCTGATGGGGAGAGAAATTAGGTTTGATTAATTAGACGAGATATGAAGGCACTGTTATAATTTAGCTATAAGTTTACACTGACTGCACTGGACTTGTAATGATTTTGATAGAATAAAGGGTAGGAGTAGAGATATGACACGATGGGATGTATGGTTGAATCTGATAGATAGATACCTAGATCACTCACTGGCTTGTATACAGGTTCTCCCCACTCTAGCCTGCTTAAGTCAGAGAGTACGAGAGAGAGTTTTCTCTCGGTCTGGCTTGTGTTCTCTCTCTTGCCGTTACAACTGATTTTCCACAAACTTCTTGATTTGAATGATTTTTCTAGGAAATTGATCATTGCGAGAGTTTTGGGAAGGGCTGCAATGTTGAGTTTCGTGACTAATGACAATTCTGTGAAACAGTTTAAACTAGGTATATAATGTTAAGGTCACGGAGTAAATGCGTTCTACAGCATTTAATCCAATAAGAATATTAGGCTAATCTTGCACACCAGGTATCTTTTTACCTGCTGTAGGAAGCAGTTTTTTGCAATAATGTAAACAGGAGTAAACACCGAAAATACTCCTGTATCCTTATATCAAATACCTTATGAGTTTGGAAATCTTGAAATTCTTTTTGGGTAATACACTAAAAAAAAAAAATGTTATACAAAAGTGGGTAGCTCTAAGACAATGTTGTCCATTGAAAAGAGGAAGGTTACCTTTAGAAAGGTTGTAAAAACTTTGTGTTAAATTAAAGCCTAATTTTTAGGAATATGTAATAATGAAAACAATGATCCAAACTGTAAAATTATTTGCAGCTGGTTTTTTATAAAAATCATCTTCCTATATTTCGTAAACAATATTTTTGAATAAATAAATTTGGGAATCTAATTTACACTTTACGACTCTAATGTACTAATTGATTAATTTAAATGATATAATACTACTTAAATATTTGATTATAACCATAGATCCCAACTATAAGGCCTATCATGGCCCTCAAGCGTGGCACAGCGTAAGCCAATGCTTGTTTAATGAGGTTGGGTACGTAATATTTTGGATGGAAAAAAAGATACGATTCTCGTTACATGGAAAGAAATTAAGTAGTTTCACCGGTTGAAAAAGGTTCTTTGGTTGTCACGTAACTGATGACAAACTGGAAATTACCCAGAAATGGTAATTAGCGCTGACTAACGATTTCGCTTGATGTCATTCGCTTGTCATCATGCTCAAGGCAGTCACCAGTTTCAAAAATTATTAATGATGTTTAATACAAATTATTTTTGAATTAATCATTTTTCATAATTAGGTACTACATTTTTTTTCTATTTTAAACTTTTGCTTAATTTTATTCACTGAGACAGTTACTTCAAGTTGTGAAACACAACTTTCTCTTACTCCTGTTCTCAAAATTATAATTGACAAATGTTATAGTTAGTGTACTAAATTTAATGAAATTCGTCGAAAACTGAAAAAAAAACTGTCCAGTAAAAACGCACTTCCGGTTTACTAATTTTCTTAAAACTTGGAATTTTGGCCATCTATTTATTTTTAATTAATTTTGTTTGGATAATAGAATTGTATAAGCAACTATGATACCACTTTAGAGGAAGCTGTAACCCCACCCCTCCCCCCAAAATGCCCTTAAATGGATTTTCCCAAAGAAATGTTTTTAATAAAAGATGTAGATCACTGCATGTTTAGTTTATATACGAAGTTTAAAGAAAATCGTCGGAGCCATTTTTTTTTGAAAATCGCTAAAAAGTGAAAAATCATTTAGTAAAGTGTTAATACAAACGCACTTCTGGTTATCTGATTTTTTTTTCAAACTCGGAATTTCAACAACATATTTAATTCTAATTAACATTATTTAGATAATAGAATTGTCAAGATGAAAACCTAACCCTACCCCTCCCCCCAGAAAAGCCCTTAAATGAATTTTCCCGGAGAAATGTTTCAAATGCAAGTTGTAGCTCTTTGTATGTGTAGTTGATACGCCAAGTTTAAAGAAAATCATCGGAGCCATTTTTGAGAAAATCGCAAAAACGTAAAATAACCAACTAGTAAAGTATACTTCCGGTTGAATTATTTTTACAGATAACGCACCGTCAGATCCCATGGTGGTACCTAAACTTAATATCGGATGACCTCACAGCACTCATCTTTATGGATGAGTGCAGTGGGTTGTCGGCAGTCTAAAATGCTCATTGCGGGCCCGGTCGGAGCTTTGAGTAGCGGGTCCGATATCTTTCACGGACCTCTCTCAGGCATTTGGTTGGATTCCTCACTGGGCATTGTGGTTTAATGGGCTCTATATAATGGGATTCGTGCCTGACCCCTTTTGTAGAGTTTGTGAGACTGAGGAGGAAACACCCATGCATGTGATGACGAATTGTTTGGGTTGTGAGCAGATTAGGTTTAGGACCTTCGGCCGGAGTAGGATATCGGTAGAGGATCTTAAGCTGTGTCCTTTTAAGGTTTTGGTCCGATTTGTTCGGTCTGTGGTGAAACTTAGATGGTTAAAACCTGGGCCAGGATTTTTGTTCTAGTCCCAGTGGTTGGTATTCTTTAGGGGTAGCTATATGGGCCCTGGGAGGCTTTGGATAGCGTAGGGTTTACTTCCCTCCCCTTTTATGAATAATAATAATAATAAACTTAATATCAACTTTCAACTTTCTACGGTTTTTCGTCTTTGAGCTATGCTGTTCACATACACACACACGTACACAGCCACAGACCATTTGCTAAAAACCACTTTATTGGACTCAGGGGACCTCAAAGCGGATATTTCCGGTGAAAACTAGATATCGAAAATTTGACACGATTACAATACTTCCTCTTACTTGGAGTAAGAGAAAGTAAAAAATACATCGTAGTATGCGGTGGGATCAACCACTTCCTGAATAAATGGGGTGGAGGGAGGCGATGGTGAAACCTAGCGGAGTTCACAATTAATCTGCACTGCTTTAGAAATAACTGGGCAACACTTTCTCTCTAATCTATTTTATACTTGGCATTACCTTCCTCCACCATCTTACCGACCCTCCAGTTCACTGTATATGGTCCACGTAAGATCTGAATACAAATAGCGGCTTTAGTGTCATAGCTGAACACTTAACTGTGTGTTAACATCAAAAAATCCTTAAGCTACATCTGTAGGTTAAGGATTTTTTGCAACAGGTTCACGTGTGAAAATCCTCCTGATATGGACCAGTAGAAAATTCCTCTAAGTCATTCTTCCTCACTAGGAGTTATCCCCTTTTCGACTAGGAGTTTATTATCCGATTATTGCAAACGCAACCATATATTCAACGACTCACAAATCTGATTTTTTAATCCTCTTTCATCTGATATTTAGATCATCTGATTGGATAGATACAAGGTTTTTATACAATCTGGACTTGATTTATTTTGACTTGAGAGAATTTTTGTGGAATTTGCTATGAATACAGCTTCGATGGTTGCATGACAGTGCTTCAATGTTGGGATGCTGCACAACAGATAATAGATTTATCACGTTTATTTGAAACAAACTTTTTAATTTTTTACAACAAAATTCATTTTCATTTTAGATGGAGCAAGGTTATGGATCGATGTGCTAGGCTTAAGTTTATACAGGCTATTTTATTAAGCTTTTAGAACTACGTTTCACTTACTTATACAGTAAAACTTGAAAATATTTTGTAGGTTACAATATAGATTTTTTTTTTTATATATATAATAGGGTGTAGGCGAGAGGTATAGCAGGCACACCTCCACCTTAGGTAGTTTTGGCCGGGAAAGAGGCTAAAGAGAGAGGTAAAAAGGGCGGGAAGAATGAATTAATATTAGGGCGCAATGTGTGTGTGTGTGTGTGTGTGTGTATACGTAATGTGCAGTAATGGAGGGAGGAGGATTTTAAAGTTTTATTATACATACATACATACATATATGTGGTGTGTGTGTGTGTGTGTGTGTATGAGCGCGCATGTTTCGTGGCTAGAAAGAGAATGGTGTTGCGTAAGAAAGGAATAGAGGAATGAAAAAGCTGGAGTCTGTTTGCGGAAATTTCTCTCATTTCTATTTTCAGTACCTACCACGTCTTGTTTATATATGTATTATAGAAGGGATATTTGGTGGGGGTGGTGTGGTAGTACATGGGAGGTAGTGAGGGATAATGTTCTGTGTGTGTGTGTGCGCGCGCGTGGGGGGAGGATGGTAGAGTACACGCACAGACACATAGGCAGTGCCTTGTTTATTGACATATTTTCAAAAACTCAGATAGGCAGAGTCTGAATTTACCCCCTCCCCTTCACCACACAGACACATACACAGATAGAGTTCAGCTAGAGTTCTGCCTATGAAACTACCCACTAGGGGAGTAGGAGAGGGTATATATAATATATATATTATATAGTTTTACTCTGGGTAGAAGCTGGGTACAGGATGGGAGCGTGAGAAAGAGAGAGAGAGAGAGATACGATAGTGGTAAAGAGCGGTGTAGGAATACTACTCGCCCACCGCCCCCGGGTTGGGGCCCGCTCCCCGTGGCAGCCATTTTTCCGCACTAATACTAACGCATAGAAAAACGGGATAAAGTATAGAAGTTGATGAGAGTGGTTGGAAGTGAAATGAGTAGGGGGAGGGAAGTTTTGTTGGGCACACTAGCCCCCTCCAATACTCATAGTGTTCTAGTACTCTCTTCTAGCTTGTGCTTTTGGCGGGAATGGCAACACTGCCGGGTAAAATGAAACCTTCTCTCTCTCTCTCTGTTTCTCTCGGTCTAATTCTTTTTTTTTTTTCTTTTTTTTCTTTTTTTACCTCTTCATCATAGAATGAAATAGATAGACAACAGTAAAGCGGGGGCGGCTCAGGAAAGAGAGTGAGATGGAACGGCGGGTAACAGAAGAGAGTTAGAAATATTGTATCGACCAGTGCTCTGGTTGGCACACGCACTGAGTATTCTGGTCGTGCCACGCCTAACTACTCACGCACGCTCTGTCTAGCTTTTTAATAAGTGGGGGTGGGAAGTAACACAACAACAACGTGCTCCAGGAACAGCAAGGGCGGGCGGCAGTGGCTGAAGAGAGAGAGAGAGAGAGAGAGAGAGAGAGAGAAAGAGGGGGCAGGTAATAGAGGGAGCAATAAGCGGCACGACCGTGTTGGATAAATGACGGAGCTGGTGCGTGTTTGTTAGTGTGTGTGTGTGTGTGTGGAAGCGTTAGTAAAGTGGCGGAGCACCTGCGATATCTTGTTTAGTGTAAGCAACCAGGGATGGGACAGGAGGTATACAGAATTGGAGGAGTGCAGCAATAGAAAGAACCAAGCTGTGTGTGTGCACAGACAGACGGACAGGCAGAAGTTGCCCACAATGTGTGTATGGTCATCATCAGGTGGTCGATCTTAAGATGTACTTTGCCAAAGCAGGGGCACTATGGGGCCGTTCTGTACAGAATGGAAACATGCCAGTCCTATGTATGTACGACGAACAAAGTGGCCGTGAGGGTCGCCCTCATCCCTGGCTCCCCCCCACACGTCGCCTCGCCCCTCATTCATCTTCTAACACACAAACCTTCCTCACTTAGATTTCACTTTCAATTTACAACCATGCAATCTGCTTTGCTTTACAATTTTCTTTCCTCTCCATCAACTCAACTATTCCTCTTCTACACCTTCCTCTTCAACTTACATATTAAATAGTTAATCAACACTGGCTGGGCACTAGCTGGCTTTCCCTCTATGGGAACAAAGTCTGATGTGAAACAATCACATGACTTTGTTTTCTACTTTGCTGCAGTTAATAAATTATAATTCAATAACTAATTTGCTTTAAAACGTGGACTTTTTACACAACGAGAGTAGCAGTGTGTCAAGTTCCATGATGCCCAACATTTGATATCTAGTCCCACAATCCTCCAGAAATCTCTTAAATTTCTTGTTTCGGAAATATGTTTCTAATAAAAGTGATACGAGCTTTAATTGTATCGTTTGACAATCAACAAGTCAAAGTGGGAAGCGATTAGCACAGTGGTTAGCGCACTGGACTCTCATGCGGAAATCCCAGGTTCGAGTCCAGCAGTGCTGGACCTTAGGTTTTATCTTCCTAGGAGCCTTTACAGGCTAGCTCACTATCCGGTGATGGGCAGTGTTATCTGTAACGAGAGGACAATATCCGGTGGCTGGCAGTGCACAAAGAAGGCTCCGAACGCCAATGAATGTAGATGTTGAAGAGCTTTAAATTAGAAAAAAAAAAATTACAAAGAAAATCCTAGGAGCCAGTTCAAGGAGAAAATTTCGAAAAAACTTGGAAAACCATTTAATAAATTTTCATTCACCATTTTCAGGTTTTCTTCAAACTTGCAATTTCAGCGATGCTTTTAATATCCCTTAGATTGATCCAAAGGGTGGGTCATGATCGCAGACAGTGCAGCCAATAGAGGCTTATTGTACAACCCCCTGTAGGTCTAGAATGAGAAATCTCCCCTCTTCATGAGATTAAGAGCTTTCCCAACCACTTATTTTTGCGCTCTAATCTCTTCTGATTTTAAAGTGCCAAAGATCTCATAGCACAATTTAGCGATTGTAAAACAATCGAACAACAGGTGTACGGCCGTTTTTCTGTGTAGGTGATTTTTGAAAAAGGCCTTTCACCAGATAAATCTGGTTCCTTTCCAAGCAGAGGGTCTCCTTAGTTCTGTTCTTACACATCTTTCATGACAATGAAAAGGATTGTGAGATTCGGTCTTTTTAAAAAAATAAGAAAATTAAATTCTTGCCAACCTTTCGGACAAATATATTGTCTTTTTCAAGGCATAAAAAAATAAAAAAAACTATTAAATAATCTTCAAAACATATCAAACTTAAAAACTTTGGAAAATGTAAAATTTTGGAAAATAAAAAGTTGAGAACACCTCAACAACACAGAGAATAGTGATTGTAAGTTAATATAAGTTTTACAATCACTATTCTCTGTGTTGTTGAGGTGTTCTCAACTTTTTATTTTCCAAAATTTTACATAAGTTTTTAAGTTTGATAAGTTTTGAAGATTATTTAATAAGTTTTTTTTATTTTTTTATGCCTTGAAAAAGACAATATATTTGTCGAAACGTTGGCAAGAATTTAAGTTTTCTTATTTTTTAAAAAGATCGAATCTCACAATCCTTTTCCTTATGAAATAAGTAACGGTCGAGAAGAATCTTCAATCTTTCATAACATAATAATAATAATAATAATAATAATAATAATAATAATAATAATAATAATATTTATTTAAGACTTGTACAGTACAATTATGAAAAAAACATAATATATAGGCAATGGCAAATGCCGTCTGCCAGAGTTTACTGCATGAACAATTAAAGAAAAAATAAGTAAATAATAAGTAAAATAAGTAAATAAAGAGTACAAATAAACAATATAAATTTAAACAATAATAAATTATCTACTACCATTAAACTATACACAATTTAAATTAAATTGTAGCAAACTCATTGAGAAGAAAAACCAAAAAAGAAAAGAAATTACAATTCAAAAATTCTAGAATTATCTTATAATGTCTATTCTAAATAATGTCAGAAAGCCAGTGATACCTGACCCTCCAGGCAATGGCGAGCATAGCGTAGCAGCGGGCAAGGATGGACCTGGCCAGACAAGAACCCAATGATCTCCCCCCTGGAGAGAGTAGCTTTATTGAAATAAATTTGACGAAACTCAGATAGTAGAGGACATTCCCCCAGAAAGTGGTAAATCTCCTCGCGAACATTATAATTACACAGAGAACACTTTTCTTCGTCGAAGTCTCTATCTAACCAAGGCCTATGGTTTAAATACAGAAGTTCTCCTCGGAGCTTGAAAAACCAACGCAGATCAAGGATGTTTAGTTTATCATGAAAAGAGGCTGTTACGCAATCTTTATGTTCACGAACTAAAAAACTATATAAAGGAAAACGTTCGGCCATAACCGCCCTGTTTAATGACTGCTCGGAAAGAGATTCCCTGATCGCAGAGACAAGAGAGAAAAGCTGGCTGCGCCGGTTCGGAAGATCAGCGAGGCAACCCTCAAAGCCATGGGAGTACATCCTTGCCAAAGAGAGCCAATGCTTGAACCAAAAAAGTTTTTTGTTGATAATTTGGAGAGCTATTATGAAATAAGTAACGGTAGAGAAGAATCTTCAATCTTTCATAACATCATCTTGCTTTAGTTGGCTCCTGGACTTAGTTTCCAGATTATGTCGTGCTCTCTCTCCAGAACTAGCCTGCTATTGTCCCATTGGACAGGTACTGAACACAGAACGGAGTATTCGCCTCTATCCTAGCCAATTGGTTTAATATACCTTAATATTATAAAGTGGTAGAATTGTAGAATGCAGTGAGATGTGGCACTTTAAAGGAAAGTTTAACAAAAAAAAGGTGTCAAACTAAAGTGGGTCACATTTAAGGTCATCATTAATATACGAAGTTTAAACTATAGGGAGTTCTTTCCTTTTTTCTTTTACTTTCTCTTACTCCTAGTAAGAGGAAGTATTGTAATCGTGTCAAATTTTCGATATCGAGATGTCACTGGAAATATCCGTTTTGAGGTCCCTGAGTCCAAAAAAATGTTTTTTAGCAAATGGTCTGTGTGTATGTGTGTGTGTGTGTGTGTGTGTGGTGTGGTGTGTGTGTGTGTGGTGTGTGTGTGTGTGTATGTATGTGAACAGCATAGCTCAAAAACGAAAAACCGTAGAAAGTTGAAACTTGATATTCCGTTTAGGTATCACCATGGGATCTGACACTATGTTATCTGTCAAAATTCCTCAACCGGAAGTACCACTTTACTAGTTGGATTTTTTACTTTTTTGCGATTTTCTCAAAAATGGCTCCGACGATTTTCTTTAAACTTACTATATCAACCACACATTCAAAGAGCTACAACTTTTATTTGAAACATTCTCCGGGAAAATGCAATGAAGGGCACTTTTGGGGGAGGGGTGGGGTTAGGTTTCCATCTAAAGTGCTATTTCAGTTTATTAGACAATTCTATCATCTAAATAATGTTAATTAGAATTAAATATGTTGTAGAAATTCCGAGTTCGAAAAAAATTAGATAACCGGAAGTGCGTTTACTAAATGATTTATTCTCCACTTTACTAAATGATTTATTCTCTTTTTCGCAATTTTCTCAAAAATGGCTCCGACGATTTTTTTGAAACTTCATATATAAACTAAGCATGCAAAGATCTACATCTTTTATTTAAAACATTTCTTTGGGAAAATTCTTTTAAGGGCACTTTTGGGGAGAGGTGGGGTTATGTTTTTCTCTAAAGTGCTATCATAGTTGATTATACAATTCTATCATCCAAACATAATTAATTAGAAATAAATAGATGGCTGAAATTCAGTTTCAAGAAAATTAGTAAACCGGAAGTGCGCTTTTACTGAACAGTTTTTTCAGTTTTCGACGAATTTCATTAAATTTGGTACAGAAACTATAAAATTTGTCAATTATAATTTTGAGAACTGGAGTAAGAGAAAGTTGTGTGAGTGTTACACACCAGATTTTTTTTTTTAAATACACGGTTACTACCTGCTGTTTGGCTTCGGGAAAACAGCTTTTCTTCAGATTCAGAACTTTTGACAACACATTTAAGTTCTGATTAATAATTTTTTTTTTGTTTAATTTGAGGCGCTTCAACATCTATGGTCATTAGCGCCCTTGAGCCTTCTCAGTGCACTGCCGGCCTCCGGACAGTGTTCTCTCACTACAGACAACGCTGTCCATCACCGAACAGTGAGCTATGGAGGCTCCTAGGAAGAAAAAAAATCTAAGGGTAGCACTGGACTCGAACCCGGGACCTCCGCGTGGGAATCCAACGCGCTATCCACTTAGCTAATCCCTTCCCTCTGATTAATATTATATAAACATTAGAATAGTGTAATAAATTGAAATGGCAATTTAGAGGAAAGCCTAACGTCACCCATCCCCCCCATCACCCCAGAAAACCACTTAAATGAATTTTCCGGGGAAAATGTTGCAAATAAAAGTTGTAGCTGTTTTTCTAGGGATCAGTCGAGATACCAACTTTCAAGAAAATCATTGGAGCCATTTTTTTGAGAAAATCTTGAGAAAAAACTGAAAAACTATATTAGTAATGTGGTAATTTTATTTCTGTCGATTGATTTTTGACCATTCGATTAGAAAAAAAAATTTACTGAATACACGACGTACACAAACGTCGAATTTCCAAAAAAAAACTACTTTTCCTGATTTAAGGAGCTTGAAACATTTATTATATCCGGTAAAAACGTAATTTCGAATATATGACAATTTTCGTAATACTTCCGCTTATCAGCAGGAAGTGAAAGTGAAAAATTTACAAAAAAAAAAGGTGAATTATAAACATAAAATCAAGTTTGAGTTTCCAGAGTTTTGAGATTTAGGCTGTTCATGCCTCCCCCACATGCGCACACATACACACAAACATGAAAATAAAAATGAATGACATTTGGACATTTGGGGGGGGGGGGTAAAAAAAGAAATACCTTTCCACTAAATTAGACATAGGTATATTGTGACATGACACCGGACGCTGGGAACCATTAACACATCTAAAAAACATTACACACAAACACACACACACACACACACACACACACACACATATACAATGGTATACAAATTTACAAATACACTTGGGACAGACTAGGAGTGTGTGTTGTTTCACGTGGTTGGACACGTGTAACAGTGTGATGGTAGAATAAGCGGGAAATGGGGTGGAGGAAGTATATAAAACACTAACACATAGCGCTCTAAATGTACGTACATATACACATACAAGCACGTATTTGTCAACTAATAAAAGTGGTTACGTGTGTGTGTGTGTATTGTGAGAGAGAGAGAGAGAGAGAGAGGCATAGTGAGAGAGAAAGAGAGAGGTAGTGAGTAAGAGATTGACTGTATTATGAATGGTGTGCAGTTTAGAAGCTTCAAGTTCAACTTCACCTCTCTGACAGAGATATTGCAACGCGCGCTTTGCAAATATTGCCACTTTAGTTATCATCAATTATAAAATTGTAAATAAATAATTAAATAAAATGATATGAAACACTCACACGAATGCAATCGTTTCAATTTAAATTGCCAAAGTTTTTTCTGAACTTTTACAAAGAATTATTATTTATTAAAGGTTTATAAATAACCTTTGTAAATAACCTTAGTTTATAAATAACTACATGTTATGTAAGTAATTACAGTTTATAAATAGTTTATATGATATTAGTGGGTTCTTAGGGCAAAAGATTTTCTCGAATGCGACTATATATGAATGTGAGAGCAGCGCCCTAAGTAGCTCCCAGTAAAACTTACGAAAACCAACTAAAATAACTTTTTCTGGGACAAATGTTTCAAATAAAAGTATTAGGTTGATATCTGTGCAGTTAGTATTCCAATTTAAAAAAAAAAAAAAAATACGTTGAAGCAGTTTGCGAGAAAAATTCCAAAAAACTCAAAGTAAAAGACGTACTTCCGGCGGACAGATTTCCTTTAAACTTGAATTTAAACTAGCAATACTATGCAATGCTTGTAATATCAGTTAATATTAGATAGTAGGAAAGCTTAAAAACTTAAGTTGTAGCTCCGTCTACAATCCTCCAAACCGTCGAAACATACGTATCCGAATGCGATATGTTAACTAAACCGGGATAATAAACATGAGGATTCGGAGAATTTTTTCGTTATTATTATTATTATTATTATTATTATATAGATATTTGGAGAGGAAGCCGTGATCTCTAAGGATACCGCAAGATATTTGGGACTAACTATCGATAAGAAGTTGAGTTTCGGCAAGCAAATACAGTAAGTATGCAGCAGATAAGGCCGCGAAGAACACTGCTGCACTGAGCCGGTTGATGGCAAACATTGGCGGCCCACGCAAGTACGCGTCGTATACTAATGAGCGTGACCCACTCGATACTCCTTTATGGAGCCGAAGTGTGGGCAGATGCGCTCAATAAAGAGACTTATAGGAAAAGGCTAGCCCCAGGGTACTGAGACTGGGTGCATTAAGGATCGCCTCTACGTATCGCACTGAGTCCGAACCTGCAATTATGGTTATTGCCGGAGTGTTCCCCATTGTATTTCTCGCCGGGGAACGTAAGAGATTGTATGACAGGAGGGCGGAAGGAAGAAAAGAAATACTCTCCAGGAAAGAGAGAAATCGAACCTTCCGGAACTTGCAGGTCTCCTGGCAGAGCGATCAGCGGGGTCGATAATCTTGCCAAGCTAATCAGGGGCGTTAAGGAATGGGTGAGAAGACCGCATAGAGAGGTAGACTTCTACCTCACCCAACTTCTGAGCAGACACGGGTATTTCATGGCGTACCTGAAAAGGATGGGGAAGGCTGAGGAGGATGAGTGTCTCTACTGCCCGGGAAGCAGGGATGATGCCTCGCACACCTTTTTTGTCTGAGGAGGGACTTGGAGGCGGTGATTGGGCGGCAGACTCCAGATTCTCTGATAGAGATGATGCTGTTCAGCGAGACCAACTGGAGTCTGATAGCGAGATACGCGTGGGAAATTCTCGTCACAAAGAAGAAGGACCTAGTGGAACAGGAAAGGAGAAACACCTAGGGGAATAGGACAGAGGCCTAGCTTGATGTGCTGGAATCAGCGAATCCAGGCTAGGTCCCAGCAGAGGGGTGTGTTTTAGCCGGTAGTCTCCGGGAGTCCGGCACGGTTTGCGTAATGCATTTCACCACCCCCCAAAAAAAATTATATATATATAATAAAAAAAACAAAAATCTCAGAATCTATATGTATGTATGTATGTATATTTATTGCTCATAATTATGAAATCTTACAGCAAGGGTTTGGTTAAAGTTAAATTAATACAAATGAAAGAAACTATTATAAAAATACAAGTATCATCATAGTTACAATAAGTAAGAAAAATGGATAGCATAATCTTAAACAAATATCTAGTTACAAGGGAACTTAATTAAACATCTATATATGTGTATAAAGTAATAATAATAATAATTATCAAAGAAGAATAAAACAAATAAATAAATAAATGAATCAGGTTTCACTTCCGTTTTTTTTCCCCCTCTCTCCCTTCTTTTTTGTTTAATTCAGTTTTGATTTTCCTTTTTATTTTATAACAGCTCATTCGTTTATTATTCTTTGTAGTTTTAAACAATTATTCACAAACATATAAATATTGTTCAGCTTAATTTCACTGTCTATAACTAGCAAGTTTACAATTGTGTTTTGGTGTAACAAATAGCAAGCCAAATATTTTTCTCAAAAGGCTTCTAAGGTTGGACAATAAATCAAAAAATGATCTAAGGAATCAATTTCACCCGATTTGCATAACTGGCAGGGATCAGAACTGGAAAACAAATATTTTTTTCCATTCAAGAATAAACTAGCTGTCTTTTTACTTGCCAAACGTAGATGGGACATAATCCTTAATATTGTTTATATGTACAATAAATCCAAAATATGGTTCCATCTCCCCTAGCGCACTAATATTTCTATAATAAACATCAAATGACGAATCAGTTACAGCTTAAATAATCATTACTAATTAGAGAATTTTTAAATGACTCTAGCAATCTATTTATAGTTTCTTGATACTGACTCCGTGTCCTGATTATTCCACACGTCCTGGGCTCCAATCATCGCCAAGTACTGACTCATAAATGCACACCAATTATATGGGATATTTTTGTTATCTATGAACTGAAATAATTTATTATAACAAAGTTTCGGGATTTTTTCATTTGTCATAAGCAACAGCTTATTCCACCAACCAATCATTCTTTTAAATATCCTGAATTTAACGTGAATTCGCCCTGTTTCCGATCTCACATAGTTACTAGGGGTTTGAAATGGAAGATGGAGTAAACTTTTAAAGAAAGACAACTGTATAATATAATATATATAAACACAAACACACATACAAGGAAAGACCATTCTCAACAGTTGTCCCCTCCCCCCAGAAATGAATCAATTTTATAAATTCGAAAAGTTATCACCAACGAACTGCTGTTACCATTAAATTCAAAAAAATTAATACGTAAAATTATAAAACTGTAAAAAGAGGAAGTAGTAATTCAATAAAGTTGCTTAAATGTATAAGTAAGTAGTGAGCAATCGATCGGGGCTCAACAAGTATGATCGATTGTTAAGCAACAGGCCGTCATTACTACTAGAGCAACAATAAATCTAGTCCTGTTCTCCTCCATCATGTGGATGGTAACAAATAGTGACATCATTTTCTCCACACGATTTTATTGTATTTTAATGTTTTCCTTTCTCTTATGTGGGTGTTGTATACTTTTTTGTTGGACAAAATATCTCAGAAACAAAAAACCCAGTAAGCTCAGACTTGATATTTTAATTTACTTATTATTATTATTTGTCTGTGGGGAAGGACCAGACCCTAAGCTATCCAAAGCCCCATTACAGCTACCCCAAGAAAAACAACAACAAACCGGGTCTAGAACAAATATCCAGACCCAGGTCTAATCCATCTTCAATTCACCGCAGTCCGAACAAATCGGACAATAACCTTAAGGGGAAATAGCCTAAGCTCTTCCACAGACATCCTGCTCCGACCAAAGATCCTGAAACTAATTTCCTCACAACCCAGACAATCTTTCATAAGATGGATGGGTGTTTCCTCCATTGTCTCACAGACTCTACAAAATGGATCCTGCATGAGCCCCATTACATAGAGATATCTCCTTAAACCACAATGTCCAGTAAGGGATCCAACCAGATACCTGACAGAGCTCCGTGAAAGACTCAATAACGTCTCACTAATCGCCCTGTACGGACTCCCGATCAGCATTTTGGACTGGCGACAACCAACTGAGCTCATCCATAAGGATGAATGCTGTGAAGCTGTCCATGGATTGGAAGCTTGACAGACATGTGCCAGAAGACACGCCAACAGCTGGCTCAAGACCAATGATTGCAATTTACTTATAACGATCGATTCAGCACTAAGGAAATCTTGGGGGGGGGTGAACAAAATCCACCAACCGGAAGTGTGACTAGTAAATATTTTGTTTACAGCAGTATGAGGAAGCATTGCGATTGTTGGAATATTGAGTTTTCACAGAAAATATACATTTTCTCAGGTTTTCCTGAGTCAAAGAAAAGGATATTAAGGTACTGGTCAGTATGAGTGGGAAGTCAGCATAACTTATAAAGAGGAAAATCAAAGAAAGTTCAGATACTTAGTTTAAGCCTCATCAGTTATTTTGGATGAGAGGGTGCGTAACACTAATTTAAAAGGTGTTTGTATCAGCTAGGACAGCCAGTCTGCGTTGAAGGCGCTTAGCTCATGTGTCTTCACTTGCAGATTGGTGTTGGAATGTTCTAAAAGACGGGAAGATCTTTCTTCATTAAAGGATGTGCTTCTGGTCTGGGTTCCAGGTCATATGGGAATTTTCGGGAATGAGGAGGTGGATAGGTTTGCCAAATTAGGTGCCTCTCTCCCTTTCATTGGTCCAGAGCCTGCTCTTGGTGTGTCTTCTGGCACATGTTAGTCGGGCTTTCAGACGTGGATGACCTCACAGCACTCATCCTTATGGATGAGTGCAGGAGGTTGTCGGCTGAGGAGGAAACACCCATGCATCTGATGACGAATTGTTTGGGTTGTGAGGAGATTAGGTTTAGGACCTTCGGCCGGAATAGGATATCGGTAGAGGATCTTAAGCTGTGTCCTTTTAAGGTTTTGGTCCGATTTGTTCGGTCTGTGGTGAAACTTAGATGGTTTAGACCTGGGCCTGGATTTTCGTTCTAGTCCCAGTGGTTGTTATTCTTTAGGGGTAGCTATATGGGCCCTGGGGGGGCTTTGTATAGCATGGGGTTTGCCCTCCCCTTTTGTGAATAATAATAATAAGCCTCATCATTGGACCTGACAATAAAATTTTGATCAAAACTGGTCAATTGGATGTACCACTTTATTGAATGGATTCTTCACTTAAATGCGATTTTCTAGCAAACGGCTCCGATTTCCTAGAAAAATGATGCAATAACTTTAAATTTTGTTTATTCTAAAGATGATGATGACTCATACGTTTCTAACATGCTGCAACTTGTCTGAACCTGACACAACCAGTTGATACTCCTCTTTTTCAACTCTTAATATTTTCAATTCAGCTTACTTTCTGACATGTCTCAATACGCCTGCTACTGTAGCCTGATTTTTTTTTTTTTTTCTATTGAAGCTACTTTTAATTAATCTTTTAACATGTCTAAACTTGCCACAACCTGTTATTTTATTTTTTTGAACATTAAAATGTAGTTATCAAATTTTAGTACTTTTATTACTATTCTGTTTATTTAACTTTAATTTTTATTTCCTGAAATTCATCACTCACTTTTTTGAAAGATAGGGAATCTTAATGTAGTAAAATAAATAAATTAGTAACCACTTTTTTTGAATATTCTCAAGAGATGGAAAACGATCAGATAGAACAGAGGAAATCTTTTTTTTATATTAAGGTAGTGACTGCTAGCGAGCTGGTTTGAAAGGTGGAAAATAAAAGAACCTTAGGCAGCTATTGTTCTACTGTATTCTGTGTGGGAAATTAAAAATTTCCCTAAAACCTATAAATCTTTGAAAACTAGAAAGTAATTAAAAAGAGTTGCTCTTCAAGACGATGTTTTAGCCGGAAACATAAAAAAAAAACAAGTATTGAAGAACTGTAGTGCAAAAAGCCCACCCTAGCTGAAGTAAAGAAAAGTGGATATGGCTGGGCAATAAAGCAATATCAAAATTCCATGTAGCTGGAATTTGAAGAAGCCAGAAGGACTGATGGAAAGGTTGATATACTGCAAAGAATAGGAACCAAATTCCTAGAACTAAGTAAAAAGTCTTGAGTTGACAAGATTCATGGAATGTTCTCGCGAATGTCCTGGGCTCCAAAAAAGAGTAGCAGCATCGACAAGACAATTATACAGTTTGAATGCCAATAACTTTTATCTACGCATGGAAACTTCCTCTTTGAAGTTCTGCGAACTTGCGAAATCAGTTACGAAATAAGGTTCACAGAAATACATAATATCGAATGAAAAATTTAACTTATAAGTGTTACAGTAGTGTCGGCCCTTTTCAGGGCATCCCCAGCAGTTGCATCGGAGATCATATTCGCTTCTAATATAACAATCATACCTTCAGTCTATTCTCTTGCTGCAGTCGCCCCGACCGGTGTCAGCTTTGTATTAATGGTGCCGCCGGCTATTGAAAATCCAAGTCTACAACCCCCACACATTCAAATACAATTTCTTCATACTCCTGATCGCCATCTCCGTTTACCTGTTTAATATTGAATAAATAATGCATTCATATAATAACAGGAAATAATAAACAAATGCAAAATTGTAAATTAACTTACTTATAATAAGATACTGTGGGGGTATTCGAGAATAATTTCACTACAAAAGTTCCCAGCAGTGCACGAAATGGGTGAGACATTTCTTTAAGAATTTGGCGTTCCTCGGCAGGTATGCCAGCTTAATAACACTACCAACTGCACTCACTCATCACAGGATCTTGAGAGGAAAATTATGTGTGAAACTATATGCATTAGGCGCAGCTGAAAATTGCTGAATATTGATTAATTTGTTGTCTCATTTATTTCTACTAGTTATATATTTTTTTGAGATTTTTCAAAATGAAGTAACATTTAAACAATTCGAATTCTATTAAAATCCGCATACTGCAACAACGTGCCCTTCGGTGGGGCTTCTTGTTACATGCGGAGGGTAAGTTGTTACAATGTATAAAATACATGTTTGGGTGTTTATTTAAGGAAATAAACTGAAATATGTTCAATAAACAAATTATCAGATCTTTATTTTAATAATAATAGCAGCATGATTATGATCTGAACATGGATTATTACAACTTAAATGCTTGAACATTCATTCTCTTTCTATTCACTGTCACTAAATCCTTCTATACCCACTTCTAAATCCGAGTTACGATTGTGGCAAATATATCTAGGGTCATTTTTAACACATTTTGAAGAGGTCCATCTTTTGCACTGCATGCATTCAACCCAATTTTCTCCACCTTTTGACTGCGACTACGGTTTTAGACATTTCAGCCGGTCCTCATCTTCTTCACCGGAACTTGATGATGGCAAATTATTTTTTTGATTCTTGTTCGCAGCTTTGGAGACACAGATTTTCTTTTTGTTAGAATTGCCAACTTTCTCGTTTTTCTTGTTTTTTGGCTTCATTTCTTTTAAGATCTGCCATGATTTGATTTAAGATATCTAGTGAGGCCGTCAGACACCGTAACAACATGCGCCAACCAAGTATAACAACTAACCCCACTGACGCTATTTTACTAATTAATCCGTAAACATATAGGTCAAAGAATACAAGCGCAACCACATTGGATTGAAATTATTGTTAAAGATGTATGAATTAACAGCATAAGTATGAAAGCCTTACCTTTAGTAGTTTTCAGATCACAGCTTTCGGTTTCAATAATAAAATGTAGCTTTCACTATGATATTTCGAGGAAAGTCACACAATGCTGCTATATGCAACAGAATCTTAGCGGGAACTGGTTAGAACAAACAGCACTCTCAACTTTGACCATTTAAAAAGGTGCTTCTCTCAGCCGATTTTTTAAAAATTACACTTTAATGACATGCCCCTGTAACAACAGGTCCCACCTTCCCCTATACAAAAAAACAAGTACCCAAATACGTCAACCCATGGACTTCCCCACCTTTTGAAAAGCAAAAAATTTTATATTAAAAAAATTAGTTTTGGATTTATTGGCGACTAACATTCACATCATCATTTCTGATAGCATATCTTTAGATATATAAACTAGGATTAAATAAAATCCTTGGAAAAAGTATCAACATGATAATTCTAAATTTCTGATTGGCCTAGCATACACTCACATTTCACACCTTCAATTCTACACTGTGATTGGTTAATTATTTATAGCTAATTATTTCTATGAAAAATATAGTTAAAATTTTTTTTTTTTTACTAATTTTCCCTTTGTGGGTATTTTATAAATTATCAAATTATGAAATAAAATTTTTTTATAAAAAAAAAAATCAATTTATTTAATAATATTTACTGTTTTATTTCATAAATGTGAGAAATAAAAAAAACTTAGAAATTTCATTGCACTGTTGCAAAAGAAGACTCACATAATTATGAAGAAGTGCAAGATTCCGCCATTTTATATTTGGCCGCTTATACAAATGGAAGAAAATAAAATTGATGTTAAACACCCATAGACATTCTACAGGAATTCTGGAGTTTAAGGCTACTCATTTGTACTGTCCTGAATTTTATTTTATGTACATAATGTATTAAAGGTTCCAAATAAATAAACATCTCCGCAAAATGCCATCTAAAAGAGATCTGTCCGATTCCTTTTTTTTTGCGAGAAACTTAATTGTGACTGAAATGACTCTTACGGAGTTGTCCATCTATTTGGTATCCTTTGGTACCGCCATCTACATAAAATTAAGGACAATTCAGTGAATAGCTAAAAACTCCAGGTCAAACTTATCTGAAAAAAGGGAATAAAAAAAAGTTAACAGGACGAAATGAGATACGATTATTGAAGGAAAAAGACAAAATGTTCTTTGTGAGAAGGTTAAACGATATCAGCTAATGCATGTATTACTTAGCAAGCTTATTATTTAATGGATAAAATTATTTATTGAATAAAAAAAAGTCCAAGGAGTGATTACACATGTTGACGGTGTTTGCATTTTACGAAACAATCTGGTGTGGGAACGCTCACATGATTTGGTGTCACTGCACTTTACATTGTTTTAATTAATTTATTCATTTATCTACCAGAGTGTTCCGCTCGCTGTCTACTTGAAGGTAGGCTCTGCCCCAGTAGCCACACCCCCTCCGCAACCTTGTATTTTCTCTTCCCAAATCATTTCTTACAGCCTCTTTATATCTTTGCCATCCTTTTGAACACACTAGCCGTCCTTTCCAGCGACATAAGGAAGGCTCTACCACACTGGCTAAAACCTAACGCCCACAGATTCTTTGCTTCTATTAACTTCTCCCATATTATTTGACCACACGCCACTTCCTTCTCTCTTTTACTTTTCTCTTCACCACCCTATGTCTCCCTCCCCTTGTATTTAACTTTTTTCTTTCTCTTCCCGGTCCACAATCTCCTTGTATTTCTCTTCTTTTTTTTGTCTTCTCTTCTCCTTCCATTAAACACCCCTGTTTCTTTCTTTTGGTTTAAGGCAGGCTCTGCCTCCTTAAACCCACTCTCCTGAGAATTAAAGGGAAGCTCTGCCCCACTGACTTGGTCCTGTTCCCTTGTACCTTACTTCTTCCAACTTACAGCCTTAATTTATTATAATATACAGGGTGTCCCAAGGTAATATGGATAACGATTTTTTCTCGGAAACTAAGATAGCTAGAAAAAAACTAAAAAATACGTGTCCCCGTAATTTTTTGTTAGAAAACCAAATTTAATTTGCAAATTTGTTTTAGTGCTTCCAGAAGCGAGATACAGGCACCAACTTCATTTTTTCAAATGGGAAGGTTTGGTTTTTATTTAAGAAATAGATTCCCCAATTTTTTTGTAAGAAAAATTGACTTAAACGGTTTTTTTCTGTGAGCGATATTTTACAAGTTATGAATGAAAACATGATTCCTATAAGAAATTTCAAAATGATATTATAACGGTTTTGTTGATTGAATAAGAAGAAAAGTACTATTTCATTATAAATTTTACTCCTCATTAATTACAGATCTTGCTCGAACTGGCCCCCACCATTAGAGATGCATACACATGCTTTTTCCCGCCAATTGTACCTTACGACCAAAGAAATACATCTCTAATGGTGGAGGGCCAGTTCGAAAGATCTGTAATTAATGAAGAGTAAATTATAATAAAATAGTACTTTTCTTCTTATTCAATCAAAAAACCGTTACAATATCATTTTGAAATTTCTTATAGGAATCATGTTTTCATTCATAACTTGTAAAATATCGCTCAAAGAAAAAAAAACCGTTCAAGTAAATTTTTCTAACAAAAAATAGAGGAATCTATTTCTTACATAAAAACCACACCTCCCCATTTGAAAAAATTGAAGTTGGTGCCTGTATCTCGCTACTGGAAGCACCAAAACAAATTTGCAAATTAAACTTGGTTTTCTAACAAAAAAACTACGGGGACACGTATTTTTTAGTTTTTTTTTCTAGCTATCTTAGTTTCTGAGGAAAAGTCGTTATCCATATACCTTGGGACAGCCTGTATAATGATAACGATTTCCTTAAGACATTGTCTTCTATCTTCACAGATAAAAACGTATATCTTTATTTAAAACATTTTTCACCCAAAAATTATTTTGGATAGTTGTGGGGAATTGATGCGTTAATTTTAAATATTATATGTCCGTTGGTTCAGTGTTTCTAGAGCGCTCTATTGGGCCACGATATAATCATTAGTTCTCTACCTGCCAAGATTAGTATAGATTGGTACTTATCTCCCACCACCTGTGTCTTTATATTACGACAAATATGTAAAATCTGAGTTTAAAGAAAATTCGTCATTTTATATATAATTAAATTAATAGGAGTTAAGAGAAAGTCGAGTGTGTGTTTCACTCAGATTTATTTTTGTTTTTTGGGATTTTCTCGTGAAAATCTAAGAATTTTCTTTAAGCTGGCAACGTTTGTTGTCTTTTGTTCACTTTCGTCTGACAGTTTTTTCAGTCAGCGAAAATGTCTTTTCAAGGTTAGAGTAAGTTGCAAAGTGAGTCTTGCCATTAACCTGCCAACTTAGTAAAATATATGGTTCCCCACCCTGAGAGCAATTAAATACTTGATCAAAATCCTAAATTTGAAGAAAATTCGACGATGCACAATGTGGGTAGGTAGCAAGGGAAAACGGGAAGGACAGATTTTATTTTTGGGTTGTGTTATTTTTATTTAAATACAATACGATCAAGTTTTTAGAAAATGAATTCGTTGTAAAAAGCGGTTGGTTGTATGGGGGGGAGGGTGGGCCGGGCGCCACCTCCGCACCTCCCCCCCACAACAAACACTTTCTCATTTTGATCAATAAAATGGGGCAGAACACTTTTAGATTTACATTGTACCGAGTGAGAGAGCCACTGGTATTAGAAAGAGATAGATAGAGACTATAAACAGTTGGGGGCGGATAGTGTGTACTACCCGCTCACAGCCGGCGGCGGGTAAACTTTACGGCGGGAATTAGAGGCCTTCCACTACCTCGCGGCACCCTCTGTGGTGTGTGTGTTTGTGTGTATGTGAGCCTCGTTCTATCTGTTCAGAAGAGGACTAATGCGTAAACAACCGAATCTAGTCGAACTTTAACGAAGACACGCACGCTCCAATTGACACATAGTTTTTAGGCGCGTGTCATTCTATAATTATACTAATGATAATAATAATAACGAGTCCAGTTTCCTAAATAATAAACACAAAGATCAAGTCTACAGGTGTGCCAACCCTCTATCATAAACAAATCTCACAGTTCTAAAGACCGAATCTATTTTCTAAAATTTCTCAAATTTTTATTTTACTTGCAGGAATAATATGAAGTATTGTTTCATCAAGCGTTTCACCGTATCCGACACTAACGTTTCGAGCAGATTCAGCAATCGAAAGCTTGACTTTTTTTTTTTTTTTTTTTTTTCCCTGTCACAGTAACCCTGCAACAGGGGAGTTTATTTTACTACTTGTTCCCACATTGATTACAAGTATTTCGCCAACAGTATTTTGACATTTGTTTTGACTGAATTTAAGCTAAGTATTAATACTTAACTAAACTAAACTTAATGCAATACATTATTACAAATTGTTAAAAGTTAATTTGGTTACTCAGGTCCTAATTCACAATATACTGAGGTCTAAGGAATTGATAAATCTCATGAACTGCATGCAATATTTCGTAACTAATGTGGATGGTGATGTATCTTTCTCCATTCAGAGCTACCGTCTGGATCAGTTTGAGTCGTTCTGCTTCAAAGAGCGGACAGTCGTCAATTATGTGTTGCCACGTTTGAGGTGTTATTTTATCGCATTTGCATTCTTGGGTATTTATTATTTTGAACATGTGCAAATATGCTTTATGTTTTCCATGGCCTGTTAGCGCCATCGTCAATTTATGGGAATGTGGCAAATTTACACTCATTCTTGAAGCAACTGTTGGGAAGAAGGTCTTGGTTGTCATTCCTTTATCGCTACTTTGCCATTCAGTTTCCCATTTTGAGATGCTCTGGTTGGCGGCCTCTCTTTTTAGGTAACTCAACGGCACTTTTGAGAAGCACACAGGCAAATCTTCATCCAATGCAGCTTCTTTGGCCAAACCGTCAACAAGTTCATTTCTTAAGTTTCCTGCATGAGCTTTGACCCATTGCAAACTTATCTTCCAATCTTCTTCAGTCCGCAGTTGCCTCAGTTTCGACCTAATCTCGTCTGCCACTGGGTTATGATTAGGAAAGCTTGACTTTGCTCAATGTTTTTTTTTCTTCTTTTCAGGTTTTCTCGAGGAATGGCTCGAGAATATATTCTTTAAACTTCGTATACTATCTACCTACATAAATATATCTTATCACTTTTATTTCAATAAAAAGTATGACTTATAGAATCGTTTTTTGAGTTTGGGGGGGGGGGATTATCTCGGAGACGACTGCAACGATTTGGTTTAAACTTGGAATACTAATTGCGCAGAAGTAAAACTAGCTTGTGAAAAACAGGTTATCTTAAATAGTTTTGCGCAATTTGTGGCATTAAATTTTTAAATATATGGGGTTGGTACTATGTTATTGGCCGCTCTTCTCTTCACTATCTACTTGGATTGCTTTTCTCACCCACCCTATATTCTACTACAACAAAGGCTTTTTTTTCTTGTTTTGTTGTTCACTTCAAAATTATGTTCGGACCAAAATATAAATTGAAAAACATATTTTACTTTCTCTTATTCCCAATTTAAGAGGAAGCGTTATAGTCGAGTTTTCACCAGAAATACACGTTTTGAGGATCCTCTGAGTCAAAAAAAAAAGTGGTTTTAGAAAATGGTCTGTGTGTGTGTGTATATTGTGTGTATGTGAACAGCATAGCTCAAAAAACGAAAAAGCGCACAAAGTTCAAACTTGATATTCCGTTTGTATATCACCATAGGATCTGACGGGTTAAACTCATCTCATAGCGGCAGGTAAAAGGCTGTTGTTTGAAACGGTTTGCTATTAGCTTTAGTGGTAGGCTCCTGTTATGAAGGGTTGCCCCCATATCACATGGTTTAAGTAAGGGACATTTTGTAATTTCTAAATCACAAGAAGGAAACTATAAGTAGGATTTTTCCAGTATTTTATTTCCTAACGGATCAAAATTATTATGAAAATTAATATGTTGTTAAAATCACAGAAACAAGTTCAAACACTCATTTAGATTTCAGACTCACCTTGCTAGTTGTGTGGATAGAACCCAATGAAACACCAAAAACATTAAATTGGAATACATGTTATATAAGAAATATCCACAATAAAATGAGATTGGCGGCCTAAAGGGTCTTGTCAAAATATAAACTAAACCTATCCATGTACTAACTAATAAAGAAATGAACTACTAATAACTACTTATAAAAATGCTTCTGGGCATCCACAAAATACTTAAATAACTCTTCATTTGTCGTAAACCTACTCCTCCAAATGTACTCTACTAAGTAAGTTTCGAACTTAGTAGTAGACATGCAGCCAATTCGTCTACTCATCTCTCTTTTTATTTTCGACCAGTGAGATTCTATAATTTGCGTATGAACCATTTTATCTCGTGGGCTCACAAAATTTAAGGAGTGGTTTACTTTAAAGTGGTGAAACCCTAATGAATCTAAACTTTGGTTAATCTCTCCAGCTATCTGTGATCACGGTAGTCTCCCATTTAAAGATGTGGCATCTCTTTTATCCACTACAGATAAAAAACACTTTTTGGTTGACCTATCTATACCACCAACTACTCAAGGGGTCTTTGTTATTCTACCTCTGTTAAACTTTCTGCGCCCAAATGTGCTTTCATCCACCTCTACTATTGCGTTCCCCCCCCCATCTTTTCACTGTTCTCAATCGGCCAATTTAAAATTAAATTCCAAAAAATATCTAGAATTTTTGTTACGGTATATGGCATAATCCCGTTTCCCTAACTAGATTGTTTCGAGGATACTTGAGTATTCAGCCCACTAACTCTAGCACTATCTTGTCCAATGGCACTTTTACTAACTTGAACACACAGTTGGTTCTCGAAATAACTTTTTTTTTCTGCAATTTCGGCGCTTCTCTTCACTACCTGCTTCGATCGGGTAGGTTAGTACTTGCCCGTCCCTCACCGCCTCCATATTTGTTTTATGACAAAATTAGCGAAATTTGAAGTTTAAAGAAAAATGGGTATGGAAAAAAAGGCTGAAATTTTGAGGCTGAAATTACCACTGTAAAGGAGGCAGCAATAAAGCTCGGCAGCAAATGCCTCAATAAGAAGCAAGTCGTGTTCTTCGTGGACTCCCAAGCTGCAACATTCGCCCTGGCCTCTATTATTGGCGTATGCATGTGGTTTAGTCAGCACTACTGTAAAAGTAATAAGCCAGTTAATATGGAGGATTGTTCTCCAATGGGTGCCTAACCACAACGATATTCTAGTAACGAGCAACTAGACAGGCTAGCGAAGGAATGTTCAGCAGCCTGAAGGCCCAGCAACGTTTCACCAGGAGATTAGAGAAATAAATCATAAAATGAAAGAAAAGGTAGAAATCGTCTGGAAAATAAAGTTACAGGAAGAAAATGGGAGAATTTATCACAAGGCCCAATCCCCCCTAGGACCTTCCATTCAATGACTTCACGGCGAACTTCCCATTGGGCACTGGGCACGATAATCTGCAAGCCCATCGAATAGGAGTTAAACCATCTCCGATTTGTCCGCTAAGTGGCAGCGGTGCGGAAAAGGATGCTGCCCACCTAATTACTTGTGTGAAACACTCACACAACTTTCTCTTACTCCACTTCTCAAAATTATAATTGACAAATTTTATAGTCTGCATGCTAAATTTAATGAAATTCGTCAAAAACTGAAAAAAATTGTCCAGTAAAAGCGCACTTCCGGTTTACTAATTTCCTTGAAAGTCAGAACTTTGGCCATCCATTTATTTCTAATTAATTTTGTTTGGATGATAGAATTGTATAATCCAACTATGATAGCACTTTAGAGAAAAACATAACCCCGCCCCTCCTCCAAAAGTGCCCTTAAATGAATTTTCCCAGAGAAATGTTTTAAATAAAAGTTGTAGATCTTTGTATGTTTAGTTTACATAGGAACTTTCAAGAAAATCGTAGGAGTCATTTTTGAGAAAATCGCGAAAAAGTGAAAAAAATCATTCAATAAAATGGTATTGTGAACGCACTTCCGGTTAACCGAGTTTTTCAAACTCGGAATTACAACAACATATTTAATTCTAATTAACATTATTTAGATGAAAGAATTGTTTAATAAACTGAAATGACACTTTAAATGAAAACCTAACCCTACCCCATCCCCCATAACTGCCCTTAAATGAATTTTTCCAAAGAAACATTTCAAATAAAAGTTGTAGCTCTTTGTATGTGTAGTTGATATATTAAGTTTGAAGAAAATCATCGGAGCCATTTATGTGAAAAACGCATAACAGTAAAAAAAACAATAAGTAATGTGGTACTTCCGGTGGAGGAATTTTGACAGATTACTCAGTGGCAGATTCCATGGTGATACTTAAACGGAATATCAAGTTTCAACTTTCTACGGTTTTTCTTTTTTGAGCTATGCTGATCATATATATAATATATATATACACAGACCATTTGCTAAAAACCACTTTTTTTGACTCAGGGGACCTCAAAACGGATATTTCCGGTGAAAACTCGATATCGAAAATTTGACACGATTACAATACTTCCTCTTACTTGGAGTAAGAGAAAGTAAAAAAAAAAATGAAGTCTTAATTTTGGAAACCATAAAACACGTATTTTATGAAAGAAGAATTTGACTGTGGCGTAATATTTCCTTTTACAGTAGTAAGTGGATTGATGAAATAGCACACAACATAAAGATCCCTTCTTTAGCAGACGGGCGATATGTTAGACGTGTGCACTGTACAAGAGCGCAGTGTTGTGCTGGTTGGAGTGTGCAGGGCTGCCAACTTTGGCTGGATCACATGATTTGTACCCGTGGTAGGCCCCCTCCTAAGCCGGCATTTTGACCTTTCAACCTTCTTTTTTACATTTAACCCACGTGCTCTTCTTACCCACCCTATATTCTTCTACTACAACAAAGGATTTTTTTTTTCTTGTTTTGTTGTACTCTCAAAATTATGTTCGGACAAAATATAAATAAAAAAATATATTTTACTTTCTCTTACTCCTAATTTAAGAGGAAGCGTTGTAATTGTTTAGAATTTTCGATATCGAGTTTTCACCGGAAATATCCGTTTTGAGATCGTCGGAGTCAAAATAAGTGGTTTTTAGAAAATGGTCTGTGTGTGTGTGTGTGTGTGTGTATGTGAACAGCATAGCTCAAAAACGAAAAACCGTAGAAAGTTGAAACTTGATATTCCGTTTATATATCACCACAGGATCTGACGGGTTAAACTTATCTCATAGGGGCAGGTAAAAAAAATTAAATTAGGGTAATAAAAATAAGGGTGGCTATTATTTGAAAGGGTTTGCTAGTAGCTGTAGCAGCAGGCACCTGGTATGACCCCGCCCATCCACATGGTGTAAGGGACATTTTGTAATTTCTAAATCACAAGAAGGAAAGTATAAGATAGGATTTTCCAATATTTTATTTCCTAACGGATCAATATTATGAAAATTAATATGTTGTGAAATCACAGAAAAAAGTTCAAACATTCATTTAGATTTCAGACTCATCTTGCTAGTTGTGTGGATAGAACCCAATGAGCCACCAAAAACATTAAATTGGAATACATGTTATATAAGAAATATCCACAATAAAATGAGATTGGCGGCCTAAAGGGGCTTGCCTAAAAAATTAAACTATTCGTATACTAACTAATAAAGGAATAAACTACTAATAAAAATACTTCTGGGCATCCACAAAATCCTTAAACAACTCTTCATTTGTCGTAAACCTACTCCTCCAAATGTACTCTACTAAGTAGTTTTGAACTTAGTCGTACACATGCGGCCAATTCCTCTCCTTATGTGTCTTTTTATTTTCGGCCAGTGGGATACTATAATTTCCGTATGAACCATTTTATCTCGCGGGTTCACAAAATTTAAGGAGTGGTTTACTTTAAAGTGGTTGAAACCCTAACGAATCTAAACTTTGGTGAGCTCTCCAGCTATCTGTGATCACACTAGTTCCCCGTTTAAAGATGTGGCATCTCTTTTATCCACTACAGATAAAAATACTTTTTGGTTGACTTATCTATACCACCAACTACTCAAGGGGTCTTTGTTACTCTACCTCTGTCAAACTTTCTGCGCCCAAATGTGCTTTCATCCACCTCTACTATTGCGTTCCCCCCCCCATCTTTTCACTGTTCTCAATCGGCCAATTTAAAATTAAATTCCAAAAAATATCTAGAATTTTTGTTACGGTATATGGCATAATCCCGTTTCCCTAACTAGAGTGTTTCGAGGATACTTGAGTATTCAGCCCACTAACTCTAGCACTATCTTGTCCAATGGCACTTTTACTAACTTGAACACAGAGTTGGTTCTCGAAATAACTTTTTTTCGGCAAGCGATAAGCTGGTTCTTTGCCAACGCCTGGAAAACTGAAAGAAACAAAATGCAAAATAAGTAAATTAAAAATCGGTCAAAGTGTACAATTGCATGATTACAGAAAGATAACTTTGCCCTTATTATGCATTAGGTCAAACGTTTGGTCAGTTTAATAACAAAAAAAATAATGATAAACATATTGCTTTTATTAATTTCAATATATTAATTTATATAATTACGTACCGTTGGATTCGATGGTTTGATCAGATCCACAATTTACACATACAATAAATTGACTTATTAGATGGTGTGTTACTAAAAATTACGCGATTCCTACTGCTGCCACATGTTTCCCACAACCTGATAAACTGTTTAGAAATTCCATAATTCTATTCATTTGAATGTGTACGTATTTAGTAAGTGCTGGGATACGAATGATAAAGAAATTTTGAAAATTTCCCTTAAATCATGTCATGGGGGGGGGGGTAGGAATTACTGCTTGGTCAGAAAATATTGGTCTCCGGTGGTAATCCCAAGGATTAGAGAGTGTATACCTGATCAACTTGTTACCTACCCCATATGAGATGAGTTTAACACGATCTGACATTAAATTATCAGTCAAAATTCCTCAACCGGAAATACCACTTTACTTCCGGTAATTTTTTCAGCTTTTTGTGATTATTTTTTCCCCAAAAACGGCTCCAATGATTTTCTTTAAAAAATTTATATATCAACACCAGTTAACAAAGAGCTACAACTTTTGTTGTGGTGGTTGGTTCCGCAGAGCTGGAAAGCATCAGAGACATTTTCCGTGGAAGCCTGCTTCATTTTATGGTCATCGACCGGTTTCGGGCGTTCGCCCATCTTCAGGATGCGCTTTTCAGACAGTGTGCCAACACAGACTCGTACAGAGACTTAGTTTCACACTAACTCTCTTTGGAATTTAGAAATTCCATAATTCTATTCATTTGAATGTGTACGCACTTAGTAAGTGCTGGGATACGAATGATAAAGAAATTTTGAAAATTTCCCTTAAATCATGTCAGGGGGGGCAGGTAAACAAGGAATTTACTGCTTGGTCAGAAAATAGCCGGTGGTAATCCAAAGGGTGTTAGTGTGAAACTAAGTCTCTGTACGAGTCTGTGTTGGCACACTGTCTGAAAAGCGCATCCTGAAGATGGGCGAACGCCCGAAACCGGTCGATGATCACAAAATGAAGCAGGCTACCACGGAAAATGTCTCTGAAGCTACAACTTTTATTTGGAATATTTCTCCGCGTCATCATTTAAAGGGAATTTTGGGGAAGTTATGGGTTTATGTTTTCCTCTGAAGTTCTAACCATGGTGATCACACAATTCTGCCATCTGAACAAAATTAATTAGAAATAAATATATTGCCAAATTTCCGAGTTTCAAGAAAATTAGCAAACCGGAAGTGTGCTTTTACTCATCATTTTTTTGTTTTTGGGATTTTCTCCATAAATATGCCGAGTTTCATTAAGATTGGTATTTTTTTTCCCCCTATTTGGCTTTAGTTTGACACTATTAGCCAGAACAAAAAATATACAAATTTAAAGGAAATTATATTCTATTTCATATTTACATGAGGTGTTTTTTATTATTTTTGTTTTTACCATAAAATATAGCGGAATTCATTTATTCTCTTCAACTATGTTTTTAATAAATTGAACTAATTCTTTATATACTCGGAAGTTTTTACTTTTAAGGATGTCTTAAGTTATAGTTTTACGAAAAGTAAATATTTATTTTATCTAACATAGATTTTCTTAAATTTTCAAATTTTTTACAGATCATGACGGTGTGTTCCATATCTTCTGTCTTATTGCATACTGTACATAATGGAGAAACAGTCTGTCCTATTTTATGAAGATATTGTCTACATACAAAGTGATTAGCGCGTAGTCTGTTATAATTGTAGTGAAATGTTTACTATTGTCAGTATGTTTATACCAAGGTCTCGTAGTTATAGTTGGATTAATACTTTTGTAAAATCGGCCCTTATCTGAAGTTATATGCTGTCTTTGCCATTTGCTGTTTACTTTTGTTCTAATGTGACTTTTAAAATCTGAATGTGGTAGTTTTAGATTCATTAATGACCCTGTTATTGCTGCTTGTTTTGCCATAGAATCCATTATTTCATTCCCCTCAATGCCGCAATGTTCCTTGCTCTTGCAATACACACTGACTTACCCCCCCCCTCCTTTAATTTTAATATTGTTTTTATTATGTTAATTACTATAATATTATTATACTTTTTGTGGAATTTATTAGATTTCAATTTATATAGAGCGCTTTTAGATCTGAAATTATTAAGAATTTGGATGCTGATAAATATTCTAGGTATTTAAGTGCTTCCCAGATCGCTACCAGCTCCGCCGTAAATATCGAAGTGTAGGTAGGCAATCTGTAGAGCTTTCCAACTTTGATTGCAGAATCAAAAAATGCACAGCCCACAATTTCATTCGTCTTAGAACCGTTAGTAAATACGAGGCATGTCCAGTAAGTAAGTGTACTGAGGCTCTCACGGCCGGAGGGATTTTGTTTTCGACATGTTGGCTACATTGTCGTGTAACCTGATTCCTCCCCTTCGCAACGAGACCGGTTCGAGGTCAGTACGTTGACAACTGTCGACGCAACAATACGTTTCGTGAAAAATATCAATCCAATCTCCCGCCAAGTTGAATCGAGTGGAGTCCGGGCAAGAGTTTTTGAGACGCTACAAACTCCATGGAGATGAATTTCTCCGCTCAATCATTACTGGAGATGAAACTTGGGTTGCGCACTACACACCTGAAACCAAAAGGCAGTCTCAACAGTGGCGTCACACCTCTTCACCCTCCGCCAAAAAGTTCAAAACCACAATTTCAGCCAAGAAAATCATGGCATCCGTGTTTTGGGACTGTCAAGGCATAATTTTAATTGAATATATGCCTCAAGGGGAGACCATCAACTCTGCAAGATACTGTGAGACCCTAAACAAATTGCGGAGGGCGATTCAGAGCAAAAGGAGAGGCATGCTGACAAAGGGAGTCTGCCTGCTGTACGACAATGCCAGACCACACACGGCAAACGCCACGAAGGAGCTGCTTGCCTCGTTTAAATGGGATGTCCTGAACCATCCCGCGCATTCCCCTGACCTAGCACCTTCAGATTACTATCTCATTACCTCCCTGAAGCTGCACATGGGTGGAAAAAGGTTTTCAACCAACGAGGTGGTAAAGGGGGAGGTGGAGAAGTGGACGAAGGGGTTGGCGGGAAACTACTTCGAGGAACGCATCAAAAAATTAATACCCCGGTTCACCACCTGCATTGAAAGGAATGGTGACTATGTCGAAAAATAGTTTACATATGTACTAATGTAACCAGGTAATTTGTTTGTTCAAATAAAAATTTTTGAAACCTACAAAAATTCCGTACACTTACTTACTGGACATGCCTCGTATATTGTAACTGTCTGAGTGAATTTTTTTAATTTCATCATTAAAAACTGAATTAAGGATTGCTGTCGGTAATAAAGAAAAGTCATCTAAAAACCAAATATTAAGAGAAATATTTATTATTGAATGGAAATTAACAGTAAATATAGGTGAGTTATCACTAGTGCACATTATCTCTTTTAAATGTTCATTATCTCTGAAACTGATGGCTAAAGGAGGTGATATCTTATGTTTCCAATAGTTATGCGTCAAGTCTTTGAAATTTAATTGTCGAACCAGAATATACATTTCAGAGTCACTAGAGGCTAACTTCAGAAAAAAATCTGTCTGTCAACATTTCCCATCTAAGTTTCATAGGTAATTCACCCGTAAGGATGGTATACTAACTATAAAATCTGTTACAATTTTGAAAACTGCAATGTTTCATAGCGGTTTTTTTTACTTTCTCTTACTCCTAGTAAGAAAGAGGAAGTATTGTAATCGTGTCAAATTTTCGATATCGAGTTTTCACCGGAAATATCCGTTTTGAGGTCCCCTGAGTCCAAAAAAGTGGTTTTTAGCAATGGTCTGGTGTGTGTGTGGTGTATGTATGTGAACAGCATAGCTCTCAAACGAAAAATCGTAGAAAGTTGAAATTTGATATTCGTTTAGAGGTCACCATGGGATCTGACTGTACGTTAACTGTCAAAATTCCTCAACCGGATGTACCACTTTACTAGTTGGATTTTTTACTTTTTTGTAATTTTCTCAAAAATTGCTCCAACGATTTTCTTTAAACGTCAAACATCAACTACACATACAATGAGCTACAACTTTTATTTGAAACATTTTTACGAGAAAATGCAATGAAGGGCACTTTTGGGGGAGGGGTGGGTTAGGTTTCCATCTAAAGTGCTATTTCAGTTTGTAAAACAATTCTGTCATCTAAATAATGTTAATTAGAATTAAATATGTTGTTGAAATTCCGAGTTTAAATAAAATCGGATAACCGGAAGTGCGTTTACTTTACCACTTTACTAAATGATTTATTCACTTTTTCGCAATTTTCTCAAAAATGGCTCCGACGATTTTTTTAGAACTTCCTATATAAACTAAACATGCAAAGATCTATAACTTTTATCTAAAACATTTATCTGGAAAAATTCTTTTAAGGGCATTTTTAGGAGGGGTGGGGTTAGATTTTCATCAAAGTGCTATCCTAGTTGATTATACAATTCTATCATCCAACCATAATTAGTTAGAAATAAATAGATGGCTGAAATTTCGAGTTCCAAGAAAATTAGTGAACCGGAAGTGCGCTTTTACTGAACAGTTTTTTCAGTTTTCGACGAATTTCATTGAATTTGGTACACAAACTATAAAATTTGTGAATTATCATTTAGAGAACTGGAGTAAGAGAAAGTTGTGTGAGTGTTTCACACCAGATTTTTTTTTTAATATAAACTCAATTAAAAACGGAAAATCTGACGTTTTGTTTTCTTCAGTAATCGATTTATTTATGAAATTCAGTTTACTTTTTCTTACTCTGTAAAAGGAAGTATTGCAATAGTGCCAAATTGTGGAAATCGAGTTTTTATCTGAATTATATGTTTTGAGGTCCCTTGAATACAATACACATGTTTTTATAGCAAACGATCTATCTGTGAGTGTCTGTTTGTTAACAAAATATCTCAAGTAGCAATTTAGAACAATGTATAGTTCTACGACCATACAATGATGCACTTTAGGACAGTGTATGGTAATATACGTACATTGGAAGCAGTGCTAGATTCCAAAATTGAAGGAAGTCGGTTAACCGGATGTGCAACCTTACTATCACTTTTATTTGCAACATATTTTCCCGGAAGCTTGTATTTTAGGGATGTTGTTGGGTATGTGTTAGGCCTTACTCTCTACCGTCCTAGATTTTGTTAAAGGCGGACAGACTCCACTGCATACAATATGTGACTACATGCAGGTAAAACTGATTCCTAAAAAAACAAGCTATAATCCAAACCACCAATATATATATGTAATGCTAAGTCCAACAAAAGATTTAGTAAAACATCAAATTTAAATCCAAATACTAGCATTAAGTAAGTTAAACTGAAATAGCAATTTTAATTCCATGACTTAATCCTCAATCTGTTTGTTCAACACTCAGTTTCAACAAAATTTATAATTTCGTAAGTTTTTGTAGATATAGGTTTGGAAAATAATTTTAACGGAAACGGACATCAGAGCATGCTAGCAGTGTTACCTGAGACTGTGCTTTAAGCCAACTGAGTTGTGAGAATGAATGATTTTTATCGTATAATACGAAACAAGAAATTTCTACTAAAATATCAACAACTTTTCTATCAATATTCCGTCAATCTTCTCATTTCAGTGAGGTACTTGAGCTTGTTTTTATGTGAACACGCTTTTTTATATTAGGGTGTATGGACGAAGCACCTTATGGACGTAATTCATGATCAAGACTTTTTAATGGTGATCTCTTTAAAATTATTGATAATGAGTAAGGAAGAGATACTTTGTGCACACATAGGGTGAAGCTAGTAGAGATGACGCACATTTCAAAGTTATGCCCAGTATTAAAATATAGGAGATATATTAAAGAGGTAATGCTTATAAAACATATGTCAACTACTATTATCTACAGAAAAATGTTATTTTTCAAAATAAAGTCATTCTCATTTATTCCAGAAACAAAATACAAATACACTACAATTGGCCGTCTCTCCTACTATGGTAGGATAGATGACGCACCATAGGTAGGAGATCTCTCCTCTGTGAAGGTAACGTTGATCGATTGGTAAGCACTGTGTCTATGAGTCCAACTTTAACGACAGCAGGAAATCTTTCATTTCAATTGCAATTAATATAGTATATATAAAAGACAAAAAATTTACTAAGCGTTATGAAAATTCAGGTATTCACCAGATACAGCTGATGCGTATAAATTTGTAGAACACACAAAATAACTGAAGAATTTTGCAATATGTTCGCTTCTGATCTCTCCATTCCTGGACTAACTTCCATGACGCCACATGGTGGCAAACAAGAGAAACAAAGACTGCTTCTTCTCTCCTACCCCCGTCATCTCTCCTAGCTTTACCCTATAGGGTTTAGCAAATGTTAAAAGAATGTTACAGCTATTTTCCTAATAGATGGAAACTCCTTGCATTTAACCAAAACTTGCATTTCACCGGAAGGATAATGGAACATCCTTACTACTCAACTGCAACAGTTCGATCATTTTTTAAGTCTAATAGCTCCTCCTATTTTATAGATAAATTGAATGCCATAAGACCTATTGAAGACGCAAATGGATTTCTAACCCAGTCGAGATTCCTTTGTTACTGATAATAGGTTGACCTCGAGCATCCGCACGTGTTAGTGTTTTAATTTTTTTTTTTAGGATTCGAATACAACACAAATTAAATATTTTAACGAATCCTTGCATTTTCCGATTAAGTTCATTTATGTCTTTAAATGTGTCCACTAAGTAGGTCATTTCTTGCCTAATTATGCCAATCATTGTCTTCCACCAACTTACCTGCAAATTTTGAGTTACTCTCAAAAAATATGTTTAATTCTTCTTTCGGCTCATAGTTCCCGGACAGAACTTTTTCTCTCGTCATCCATGGTCGGTAAACTATCTACCCAACAGAGTACCTACCAAGGCAAATTACCGACAGATTATCAAGCTAATAAAAAATTTGCTTAATTCACTACGATTACCTAATACGAACTAACACGAACAAAATACAATTTCATTCCCAACAGCACACTTGTTTGTTCCGGGTAGGTTATTCAGGATTTGGTTACATTTTTCCGGTACAATGGTTGGGAAACACAGCTCTAAGGTATCACTTTAATATAGTGCATGGTCAACTTATTAACGTACATTAGATGAGATAAACAAAGACGTATATGAGCCTTATTCCACCGCGACCTACACTACAAGATCTATTGTAGATCCTCAGTGATTACAGCGCGTCTTTTAGGTTTGTCCTTTAAAGCAGGTCGAGTAAAGCTGAGAGCGGCTCCGTCTTGAAGCTCGTGGCTTCGGGATTACTTACTCCCAACTAAAGAAACCTTACCTCATCAGGCCGGCGCACTCACATCGCATCCTCTGTGCAGGTCCTATTCAGCCTACAGTGCCCTGTTACTAGACTCACTATTATCCTCAAAAGCTTCGGCTATGATTCAGCAGATCCCTAGTAAATTGTTTCTTAATAAAAACTTTTGCCTGCCTCTGTCCTGGTGTTCCTTCCCACTATTGCAGACACTAGTCCTTCATCCAACTTTTGATAGAAGTTTAAAACTGGCTTGTGGACAAAAAAAGTTCGGGTCTTTGCCGCCCTCACTCGCTAGCGCAGCCACCTTTTCGTTGCCCACAAATCCTCCATATCCCGGCACCCAAGGAGTATCAGCTTATTTCGAACACCCACATTAGTGCTTTTTTTTTACATTATACTTTTGGTTCCACTACTTTTATAATAATATTAAGGTCATTAGAAGCATTAGAAGAATTCCATATTGAAGAAAATCAGTAAAAGAGAAGTGTGATTTTACAGAATGGGTTCCTGTTTTTTTTTTTTTTAAATTTCCCCAAAACAACTCAAAGGATTTTCGTGGAATTTGAACTCGAATTGCACAAATATACAGCTAATAAATTTATTGTTCTTTTGGAAAAAAAAGAAGGTTTTAGATGGATTCTAGGGGAGTGTCTTAAAAACTTTAAAATAGACAACCGGAATTGTGATGAAGCGAATTTCCGGGCTAGATGACAACGCTGTCTTGTAGCCACCACATTAACTATCTGAAGCTAAACTCATATGTGGTTAATGTACGGTTCTCCGCCAACTATATAGTTAAAGACAACTATCGTTCATTAAAAGTTCCAGGTTTAAAAAAGAAAATCTGTCAATAAAAATTGCGATGTGTGTGTGTATTTTACAGCAGATTTATTTTTTTAATATTTCTTTGGTGACTAAAATTATAGCACAATTCTTACAATATATAGACTTATAATGATGACGATTCTATAATTAGTGATAAAAGTAGATGGCATCATTTATATAGATGTTATTCTTATAAAGGAATTGAGTTGGCAGCAGCGTGGTGTTAGTAAACAGACGGTGAGAGTATGGCACAGAATGGCTTGTCTGAACACAACAGGTGTGTGGACTGGCGTGCTCTACTAACAAGGCGCCGCACTCTCACGCTCTCTCTCCCACCCCCCACTCTCCCACTCTCTCTTTCTCTCCACGGTTTAGGGTTTTTTCTTTTTTTTTTTTTTTTTGTTTTTTTTTTTTTTTTTTTTTGAAAAGAACGGAATCAACACAACCAACCATTGCCGCTCCCCCTCACCACTTGGATATACAAGCTCCTGAAACCAGAGCGCGTGCCACCAACCCCCACCCACATAAAGGAAGAGAACAGCCCTCATACCATGGTTTTCTGTTTAGATCGTGTTGCTGGCGCCTCTCCTGCAGGAATACTAGTAGTAGTAGTAGTAATACCCCACTCTGTTTGCCCGCTTCTCAACTTCCACTTCCACCACTCCAGTCATCACTCTTGGAGGCGGCAATGTATATACACTCACACACAAAACAAGCCACCAGTTTACTCCCTCATTCTCTTTTACATCATTCTCTGTTATAAAGCTCTTCTATACCAAGCCTGTTACACTCTCCCACTTGCTTTGGTTTGCTCGCGAATCAATAAAATCTGGAAATCTTCCTCAGCCGCCCGCGGAGAGCGTCAAAGGTTGTTCTATTATTACTTCCACCATTCTACTAATATTTCCTTCTTCTCCCCCCTCACAACCTGCACACTACAACACTTCTTTCAGTTACCTACCAAAATATAGAAATGAGAAACTCTTGAAACATTCATCGCCTTGACCACAAGATACGTTCATTTGATTTGTCTGTTTCGAAATGAATACATATTAAGGCGGAAGATATGAAGAACATTGAGATCGAAAGAACTAGAATCAAAGTTATGAGAATCAAAGAAATAGTGTGAAACACATACACGACTTTCCTCTGACTGCAATTATTTGGCGATTGTAATTGTGAGAAATTTTTTATCAAAATTAGAATTGGTATTAATCATTTAGTTCCTTTTGATACCAAATATAGATGTCAGGCAGGAAGCCGCAAGGTCACTGATTCAGACCACATGGCAGAGCGTTGTTTACAGTTAAATTAGACATCTCAAATTCCCCAGAAACCCCCTTTGAAATTAGTTAATCCGGAAATATATTTTACAAAAAGAGCAAGAGGAGATATGGGGATAATGTAAAGGTATAGTTTAGCTTTCCAAGTCTAAAGAAAAATCATAGGGAAACGATAATTCTGAAAGCTCACAAAACTATTCATTCTAAAAGTCCACATTTTCCGATTAAGCAATTTTCTTCAAACTTTGAATTCTTGTTTCTAGGAAACTATTTCAAATAAAACTGAAGATATGCATTTATATATCTAGTCAAAAGTGATCAAAAATCATTCATTTTAGAGAAAGTCATAAAAAATAATAAGAAAAATCTGGTGTGAAACACTCACACAACTTTCTCCTACTCCTGTTCTCAAAATTATAATTGACAAATTTTATAGTTTGTGTAACAAATTTAATGAAATTCGTCGAAAATTGAAAAAACTATGCAGTAAAAGCGCACTTCCGGTTTACAAATTTCTTTGAAAACGGAATTTTAGCCATCTATTTATTTCTAATTAATTTTGTTTGGATGATAGATTGTATAATCAACTAAGTGATAGCACTTTAGAGAAAAAACAAACCCCACCCCTCGCTAAAAGTGCCCTTAAATGAATTTTCCTAGAGAAATGTTTTAAATAAAACTTGTAGATCATTTATTTTTAGTTTTATATACGAAGTTTTCCAAGAAATCGTCGAAGGCCATTTTTGAGAAAATCGCGAAAAGTGAAAAAAATCATTTAGTAAAGTCGTAAAGTAAACGCACTTCCGGTCATCCGGTTTTTTTCAAACTCGGAATTTCAACAACATATTTAATTCTTATTAACATTATTTAGATGATAGAATTGTTTAATAAACTGAAATGCACTTTAGATGAAAACCTAATCCCTCCTATCCCCCATAACTGCCCTTAAATGAATTTTCCCAGAGAAATGTTTCAAATAAACGTTGTAGCTCTTTGCATGTGTAGTTGATACACCAAGTTTGAAGAAAATCATCGGAGCCATTTTTGAGAAAAACGCAAAAAAGAAAAAAAAAAAGCAAAAAAGTAAAGTGGTACTTCCGGTTGAGTAATTTTAACAGATGACCCACTGTCAGATGCCATGGTGATACCTAAACAGAATATCAAGTTTCAACTTTCTATGGTTTATCGCTTTTAAGCTATGCTGTTCACACACACACATACACGACACGACATTTCACACACACACCAACACCACATCCCGACCCTTGGGCTAAAAACCACTTTTCTGGGCTCAGGGGACCTCAAAACGGATATTTCCGGTGAAAACTCGATATCGAAAATTTGACACGATTACAATACTTCCTCTTACTAAGACTAAGAGAAAGTAAAAATCTCAAAAACCAAATTTTGTAAATTCTCATTTTCGGTTAATCGATTTTCTTCAAATTTTGGAATTCTATTAAGGCTTCTGATATGTATTAATATTTTGTGCTTAATAATGAACTATGTATTATACTGCAGCTGTACTTTAGAGAAAGGCATAACGTTACTGTTCTCTCCCCCCCCCCCCGGGCAACTCTCAAAAAATTCATCATGGAAGTTTACAAAATAGTTCTATAGATTGTCGGTATTTTCACAGATATGTCACCGGCAATTTTCTTTAATTATGAATGCTAATTTCAAATATCTCTCACTAAGCCTATCACTTTTATTTGAATAATTTTTTTTTTTTTTTTCCAGAAAAATACAATTTTTGAGTTGTCCAATGTTTCACATGATTTTAATAATTTTCAATTTTATTTTGACTTTCTCTTACCCTTATTAGTATTACGATGGTGCAAACATTTTTGATAACCAAGTTTTCACCGGAAATTATACTGAGATTCCCTGAGTTAGAAAAATTGGTTTTTAGAAATGAGTCTGTATTGTTTTGTGTCTTGTTTTTTTCTTAGTTTAAACTTCCATTTACCTTGATATTTAGTTTAAGTTCCACCAAGGGGATCTGATAATAGGGTTTTGGACAAAATCGGACAACCGGAAATAACATTTTTTTTATATTTTTTTTTTGAGCAATGAACATTTGGTGTTCAACATACGTCATGAACAATGCTCTACAATATAGCTCCACAGCCGTTTTTTTTTTTCATGATCCATTTACAATATTATTATAATGGAGTTGTTGAGGAGAGAAATTGGGTTTAATTGAATAAACGAGATATGAAGACACTGTTTTAATGTAGCTATAAGTTTACACATACTGCACTGGACTTTATAGTGATTTTGATAGAATAAAAGGTGGGAGTAGAGAAGATATGACACGATGCGAGGTATGGTTGAATCTGATAGATAGCTCTAGATAGATTCCCACTGGCTTATATACATACATTCTCCCACTCTAGCCTGCTTAAGTCAGAGAGTACCAGAGAGGGTCTGTCTCCTCTCGGGCCTGTCTTCTCTCTCTTGCTGTTACATTATCATTGCATCTATATATTACCTTTATATCTATCTTATCATAGACTTCTATATCTTTTAAAAATTTAATCACCCGGTCTACATTAATTGAATCATTTTTTTTAATGCTTCAGTTAAACTGAATGAAACCTTATTCAGTCGTCTATGTAAGTTGGATTTTTGGACATTCAGTGACAATATGTTGTTGGATCGATAATAGGACATTACATAAGTTACATGATGTGATTGGGTCACCACACATCGAGTATCCATGGATTAGTCGCGTATATAATATTTTATTACCTTTTTTTTTTTTTTACTTTTTTTTTGCGATTTTCTCAAAAAAAGGCTCCAACAATTTTCTTTAACTAAAGCATACATAGAGCTACAATATTTATTTGAAACATTTCTCCGGAAATATTCATTTAAGATGGTTATAGGAGTGCTTTATGTCTTCCTCTAAAGTGCAATTTCTAGTTTATTATACAATTCTACCCACATAATATTAATTAGAATTAATATATTTGCAAAATTTCGAGCTTGAAGAAAATCGATTGACCGGAAGTGAATTTTTATTAAACACAGGTTTTTTTTCAGTTTTCTACGATTTTATCCATAAAAACACGGACGGATTTTATTACATTTGTTACTATTTATTTATTTTTTTCTATTTTTTCAGGCGGGCCTTAACGTCCAACTACCAAATTAGATTGAATGGACGGAGGCGGAAGCACCTACTTGACTCATAACATTTTTTAAATAAATATAAAATTTAGCAGTTATACGCTGGACTCGAACTGGGGTCCTCCCAGTTACAAGTCCATGCTCATAACCACTTCACCAACACCCGCCCCGACATTTCTTACTATTTAATGTAAATTATCGTTTTTATTGGAAACTTATTTCCGAGAAAGTTCATTTAAAGAAGTTTTTGGAGGCGGCAGCGACGGGGGGGGGAGGAATGTTGATTTCCACAAAATAGTTATTTTATTCTGTTGATGAGAATTCTCTCAGTGCTATAAAATTGAAGACAAGTAATCATTTAGTAAACATTATAAGTTTCGAAAAAATTTGTCAATTATAAAAAAAAATCTGGTGTGAAACACTCACACAACTTTCTCTTACTCCAGTTTTCAAAATTATAATTGACAAATATTAGTTTGTGTAATAAATTGAATGAAATTCGACGAAAACTGAAAAAAAACTTCAGAAAAAGCGCACTTCCGGTTAACTAATTTCCTTGAAACTCACAATTATGGACATCTATTTATTTATAATTAATTTTGTTTGGATGGTAGGATTGTATAATCAACTATGATAGCACTTTAGAGGAAACCTAACCCCACCCTTCCCACCCCCCAAAACGGCCCTTTAATGAATTTTTCCAGAGAAATGTTTTAAATAAAAGTTGTAGATCTTTGTAAGTGTAGTTGATATAACAAGTTTAAAGAAAATCGTTGGAGCCATTTTTTAAGAAAACTGCAAAAAAGGGAAAAAAAAACATTTAGTAAAGTGGTACTTCCGGTCAAGGAATTTCGACCGCTGGCCTACTGTCGGGTTTCATAGTAATACCAAAACGGAATATTAAGTTTCAGCATTCTGCGATTTTTCGTTTTTGAGCTATGCTGTTCACATACAAACACACACACACAGACCATTTGCTAAAAACCACTTTTTTGGACTCAGGGGACCTCGAAACGGATATTTCCGGTGAAAACTCGATATCGAAAATTTGGCACGATTATAATATTTCCTCTTACTAGGAGTAAGAGAAAGTAATATGTAGTAGACTGCAGTATGCTGAGTGAGTGTTTCATACAAGATTTTTTTTTTATTTTATTGTAGCGAGGAAACGATTTAATAACATTGTTAGTTGGTATTGAAAGGAATTAAAATGGCCTGGGCATTGAAGGTGTGCTGTTAGAGGGCGGGAGTGGTTAAGTGGAGGCGGAACAGAGGTCAGTAGGTCTGTCAGAAGGGAAGCAGGTCCTTAGGGGATGTGGCCTGCACAAGGGGGTCAAAAGGACTGGCTGCGTAGACAAGGGGCGGGCGGTGTAAAGCCGTTCATTGATGGCTGTGTAACTCTAACACCTCTAAAGCTCCGTGTTCTGCTCCTTTCATTCACAGCCAGCCTCGCTCGTATCTATTCGCCTCGTTACAATTGATTAAATAAATCACGAGTTCCATTATTCATTTCCTGTTCCAAAATGCAATAACATTCTACGCTCAATTCGACCGGAAAGCAATTCTATTTATTGCTTCTTTTTTTTTTTCTTAAATTATATCGAATCACAATATGTTAACTAATTAATTATAGAGCTAGAATAAATAATAAAATCTGCTTTGAAACAAGGTCACACGACTTTTTTATTGCTGTTCTTAAGCGGTTAAAAGAAAACTATTCTTAAATTAGGAATTTTTACTTTCTCTTATGCGATCGTGTGGAAATTAAGTTTTCACTAATTAGTGAATCGTTTTTCCCTCTCTCTTCTATCCGTATGTGTGTTACTTGAACAAAATATTTAAAAAAAAAAAAATGAAAACTCGCCCAGAAGCTTAAACTTGTGAGCTTGAACTTGTAACATATTACAGAATGGATTTTTCAGTTGAATATGTGGATGGATCCGCAATGCTGGATAACATCTGGTATTTTATCCGTCATACCATGCATATTTATTTCGTTCCTGAACGGTTTCGGATTTTCATCCATCGTCAGAGTAAATTCACCAAGTTCGTGTAGAGTAGGGTTGCCAGTTGAAAAATGTAAATCTATATGATTAAGATTTCAAAAATATATCATTTAGGAAAGGAATAAACTACATTTTTTTGAAAACTATATTAAATAACAACCAACTTGAATCAGTCAAAATTTGTTAATGTATAACAAAAAATAAATACACATACAGCTGTAGCCATAAAATCTTACGACGTCAATGTCAATCTGATTGTCAGTTGGTGTAGAGCATCCTTTAAGTATTTGTAACCTAAATTTTTAGTTTTTTCATTTTTGACACTTGGCGAGAGCGGAACCGGCGGAATGCGTCTCGCGCTTCACAATTATCAGTAAACAAGTAGTGAATGCTGATTAGTTGACAGGAGTCTCGTTTATGGCGCGCGCATAGCTTGGGCCAACGCATTCCGCCGGTGCCATGTTCTCGCCAAGTGCCAAAAATGACATAACTAAAAATTTAGGTTACAAATACTTAAAGGGCAAAGGTTTTGTCATCACCAATTACAAGACTGACGAAAGTATTAGCACAGGAAATAATCTTTTGATCTAGAAATCAATGATCTAGGAATCTTTTTTTTGGTCCGGTTCATTCCGAAATATGTGCACCAAGTATAACTGTGAAAATGTGCGATATGCTGATGATTCTGTTGTCAGGATATTAGAGGCCATTGAATCTGAATTTAAAGAAACTTTGTATATAAAATCTAATAAATTAGCCTAATCATAGTTTATATAAGGAATTAGAATTTGACCTGGGAAGTAAACATTATATAGCAGATAGTAATAGTTCATTGTTAATAAGTAATATCTTTAAAGTAAAGGGACAGGTATTAGATTTAAATTTTAGAGTTGGTCGATCGGAGTGTAGTGGGTTCAGATGTCTTGGAGAGGGTTGTGATGCGATGAATAGTTGGGAGTTACTTACGAGATTTTTAGAGAGTTGTTACTCGGAATATGAATTACTAATTTACGAAAATAGATATATATTTAACAATAATTTAACGTTTGAGAAGATATAACTACAATTAATTTAAAATGATTTAAAAGGTAACTAGAATGCACAACTATAATGATTGATAAATAAATATATGTTTAAATACTTAGATAGGGACGCGCTCCGATGTATAAACTATGTCACTGGTAGAATCTTGATGATACGCTGATAAAATACTGAAGAATAATCCTCCCCTCTTCTTGTGGAGAGACGTTATATTGCCATCACCCACACATTGACAAGTGTGTAATTACGGGTCACACTAAAACATCTCTTGCCGTGTGTTGACCCTAGTTCTTGAATAGGTCGGTGAACAGGTGTGGCAACAGGTGATGGTAGTTATCAAAAGACTGTAGCCAGGTGGTCTTTTGAGTGTTTGTTTATTGGCAGTTATCAAAAGACTGTAGCCAGTGGCCTTTTGAGTGATTTGTTGAACCTTGTATATTGGCCAGGCGGCTTCTGTATACTGACCGTATAGTGACCCTTTTGAAAGCAGTGTGTCTTTGGCGGTTCCTGTCCTTGGCGGTCCCTTTGACCGTGTACTGACCGTGGCTCTTGACCTGAATAATAGCGACTGGCTGGCACCACTAGTTATAATTTTTATAATTAAAAATTATATATTTTTCTTCTTGTTATCACTACTTCTTTTATCACATTACAGGAGGATCAGTAATTATGCTCGATGTGTAATATGGCAGAAACCGAAGATGTGTTTCATTATGTTGCCATCTGTCCAATTTTGGCCGAATTCAGAATGAAGAGTTTTGGTAAAAGTAGATTAGAAAAATCGGAGTTAATAGATTATTTAAATGGGAGGAATTGGGTCAATTTAAATTAGTTTTGTATAGCCGCAGGTGCATATAGAAGGTCATTAATAGAACATTTCAATTATTAAATTAAATAGAAGTACAGATGAGTTATTAGG
>JAAEAF010001955.1:140168-171902 GCA_011037195.1 Triatoma infestans | reverse complement strand
CCCTCAGTGAAAACAACATATGTGGGTTTCATTCGATCCATAAGTTCTAGGTACGTTCTAGGACGGAATATACTGTTTATAGATGGGCACTGAGACAGAATCCTTCGAATATTTAAGTAGAGATCAATCAACTATTATAGGGGGAATTATCCAGGGGGCTATCGTAATTTGCTGGAGATAAAACATTGCAGGTATAGAAAGGTCCTTTTCTGTAATTACGCCTTTGCATCTTAGGCCAAATAGTCTGGTTATGCGTACCTTTCTATCATACAGTTGTTCCAGCGGATGCAACTAATTGTTCTGTAGCTTGGACTCGATGTCTTACTTAGCAGTTGAATATAGAGAGCCAGAGATAATTGTGACGTCTAATGATAATGGAGGTTCATATGCCTCCACATACATATTTATTGTAGGGCTACTTTTGAATGCGCTATAAACTATCTAATTCCCTGGTTATGTATGACATCGAGTTGCTTCAGGAGTTGCTTTCGTAATCTTGACATACTAACTACATACCAATAGGACTACCCTTGACATACTAACTGCATATCAACAGCACTATTCTTTAATTTCACATTTTTCCAGGAGAAATGATTTTTGGAGGATTGTGGAGTGCGGTGACATCAGCCTTTACTCTAAACTTGTATTTCGGAGTAGCACGCCGTTCAATGTTCTGTGTAATTCAGAGGAGAATGAAATGTATTAAATAAATCCTACTGTCGAAGAACATCGAACCCGGAAAATGGGCCATTACAGAATGAGTTCTTTATTTTTTCTTTGTTTTCCGAAAACGGCTATCAAGATTTTCCTTAAATTAACTTGCCATATTTAGAAAGTAGATATATAGAACATTGTATTTTAGATTATTTTTGGGATCTGGGGCGTTAATGCTTCTCTCTATATCAGTACAGGGAATTCTGGTGGAAGTTACATAAGCTAAACCTTTAGTAATAAACCGGACTTTTGGAAAAATTCAAATTTGATCAATTAGTGTGTTGTGTGATATAAGTGGAAGTTCACTCTGTTCACCAATTGATGTACCACAATCCGAGGTAGACGACAATCGCTGGGCAATGGAAATAAAGAACCAGTAGTGACAGATAAAATCTCAGATTTGTAGTTTGTCATTTACAGTATAAAAAAGCTTTCACACATAAATTGACAATATTTCTAAAGAGGATGTAAATAATTGGATAATGAATAAACCAACAACAAGAGAGAACAGCTGTTAGGCTTTCTTTATTTGTGATTGGTGTATTTGGTAGAAGGGGGTGTGGTGTGTATACATATAAAACTATAACCATCTCCACCACAAAGTTAAACAGCTGGTAATGTCAATATACTTAATTTCAATGTATTCTGTCACAGCTGACTAAAACAATAGGTAGCATGGATAAAAGTGCACGTATTGGCGGTGTTGCTTTTTGAAAGAACCTTGTCATTTCGTTTAGATGACTGTCATTTATTTTTTTAATTTAATTTTAAAAATACACCGTGCTAAAATTTCCAGATTCAGTTTTCTCAGGAAATTCAATGTTTTCATGTTTTGAAAAAGGAAAGTTTGTTGAGCAAGTGGTTTGTGTGTTGTAAATAGTATAGGGTATAAGCTAACCAACGGATTTCCTAGAACCACCAAAATTCCATGTTTCTGGAAAAATATTACAACGAAAAGTGCCAAGTTCGTCTTTAAGGAAACCCGAGCGATTCCGAAAAAATGAAATAAAAAACTTGGAAAAACATGTTTCGCATTTCCGGTTAACCAATTTTCCTTAAACCTGAAATTCTAGCAACACATTTCCTGTATCTTAAGATTTTATAGATGGTAGTATCACACGCTGTATTGAGATTCTTTTAAGGAAACTCAACTCTTCATTGGACTATTTTTTTAGAAAATTGGGAAAAGCTGCAGAAATACTCTGAATAAAGTTGCACTTCCCCCTGACGTGCACACAAAATATCTCAAAATTGAAATAAGTTCAAACTTGGTATCTAAACTTGCATCTAAATCGAATGTACAGGTCTACCATTAATACACAGATTACAAGCGATGCTGAATACCAAATTTGATGAAAATCGTTCAATGGAAATGCGACTTACAGAACGCGTTTTTCAGTCTCTGAGATATTCTCGTAATCGGTTATAACGATTTTCTTTAAACTATCTGAAACACTTTTATGTAAATTATTGTTACTTTTATGGAAAAATTGTTTTAAGCGGGTTCTGAGGAATGGCAACATTGTTTTAATATTAATGGCGATCTCTTCTGGACTACAATGTAAGCCTTCTATACCTACGATTGTATGAACTTGTCCCCCTCCACCACCTCTATATTTCGTTAGGAGAAATGAGTAAATTTTGATGTTTAAGGAAGAGTTATCATTTTATAGTACCCCCCCCCCCCACACACACACACACGATTGTGTTAACAGCAGTAAGATAAAGTGTAAGTGTTTCACACCAGAATTTTTGTTTTGTTTTCGAAATTCTTTCAAAACTATTTTATTTGTATAGCCATTTTGGTAATGTGTGAATGTAATTTGGCTAATTGTTGGGCGGACCGTTGGAGAAAGTGAGCGGTTGCTCTCGCCACGTCCTCTCTGATCGCACCACAAACATCCTGTTTGAGAGGAAATGGCAGTGTTTTTTGTGAACACAAAGTTATAAAAGTAAAATTTAATAATACTATTATAATATCTTTTTGAGAATGAAATGTGAACAACTGAATGAAATCAAGTTCAGTGTGAGTGGCGGACCGACGAGGAGGGCGCTCTTTTTGGTTTTAATTATCCATTGTGGTCACATTTCCCACAGTTTTACCGTAGAGAGAGAGTGCGCACACGGACTACGAACAGTGTTATTTCTTAAAACAATCTACCACTTGTTGGCTGTGTTGTGTTGGCCGGCCTGCTCCCACCACCACTACGTCACATGGTAACCTTTCCTCCAATCATAACCTCTGTTCTGTTGCTTCCCTTGGGGGTCGTTCCACCTTCATAACACCGTCCGACACATTTGCCCTTCGGCCATAAACGATATCAACCAATAAGACGCCAACAACAACAATTTTGTTATTTTTCTGCACCTGCAGGAAATTCATTGAAACAAAAAACAACAGACGGACATATTTCCCACGTTTATAATTTCCCACCTCTCTCATGAGGTTTGTTTCAAATATCCAGCAATACTGGACAGAAATACTGAATATTACCTACTACCAGATCTCTTTCCGTTGGGGGTAACTTCGATAATTGCACAGCAGTTACAAAGAGCACCTTAGCCCAGGACACCCTCATGGCAATAATAAAGAAGAAACTCCGTTGTGTAACACTCACACGACTTCCTCTTACTGCAGTTTACAGAATTATAACGGACAAATTTCCTCCAAATTTATAATTTTCACTAAATGTTTACTTCTTCAATTTTAGAATTTCAATCCATTGGAGAATCTAAACTTAATAACGTGACTTATTTGAGGAAAGCATAAGTTCCCCCCCCCTCTCACCCCTTAAACTTCTTGAAATGAACTTTTCCGGAAAACATTTCAAACAAAACTTATAGATTCCCGTACTCATGGTTAGTATAACAAATTTCAAGAGACCCGTCGGTGTTTTATAAAGAAAACGAAGAAAACTGAAAATCTGTACAGTAAAAAACCATTTCCGGTCAACCATTTTCTTCAAACTCGGGATTCTGGTATCATATTTAATTTTAATTAAAATTATTTAGATTACAGAATTGTATAAAAAGCGCAAATAGCAGTTTATGAGAAAACATAACCCCACCACTTCTACAAAACCAGTTTTTGGACTCAGGGGACCTCAAAACTCGTATTTCCTCAAAATTCGATATAGAAAATTTTACACCATTAAAATACTTCCTCATAACAGGAGTAAGAGACAGAAAAAGAGAATATTTTTTACTGAATGGTTTTTCAACTGAAAATTATGAATTCCTTGGAGAAATTTTAGTGGGTGTTTAACATCATCAATTTTATTTTGTTCCATTAGTATAAATGGCCAAATACAAAATGGCGGACTTACATTGGATCTTGCCTGATTCTCTTTAGCTCCTTTTTCACTAATGTAATGAAAATTCTGAGTTTTGTTTTTTTATCGCTCACTTTAACTATATAAAATAGTAAAGGTTATGTTTAGAAAAACTTGATTATTTGCGTTTATTTTATAAAAACATTTTATTGCCCAATTTGATAATTTATAAAACACCTACGGAGGGAAAATTACTAAACAAATTCAAAACTAGATTTTTCATAGAAATAATTAGCCAATCAGAGTGTAGAAGTGAAGCTTCCAAATGCGTGGTCAACGTGATAATTCTAAATTTCTGATTGACTTAACATACACCCCCACAGTATTTTTTTCTAGAGTGTGATTGGTTTATTGTTTATAGCTAATTATTTCTTTGAAAAAAGTCGTTCATAATTTTTTTACTAATTTTCCCTCCATAGGTATTTTATAAATTATCAAATTGGGCAATACAATTTTTTTTATAAAAAAATGCTATAAATCAAGTTATTTTTAACACAATATTTACTGTTTTATGTAATCAATGTGAGGCATAGACAAAAAACTCTGAATTTTCATTCCATTGTTGAATAAGAAGGCAAAAGACAACTAAGCAAAAGATAAGTCCGTCATTTTGAATTTGGCAGTTTATACTAGGGGGACAAAATAAAACTGATTTTAAACACCCACAAAAATTTCTCCAAAGAATTCAAAATATTCAGTAAAAAACTTTTCTTACACCTGGAAGTTTTAGCTATTCATCGTAGTGACCTCAATTTACTGTATGTGACGCAGGCCACAAACTATTGAAAGAATACCATAAAGATGGAAATCTACGCATGAACTAATTCGATCAAAATCTAGTTTCTCACAACAACATGAAAAAATCTGGTGTGAAACACTCACACGACTTGCTCTTACTGCGAAATGGCAAATTTTCTTCACACTTACAGGTTCTATTAGTGTTTCAAACCGTCGACATTTTTATAGAGAAAATCCAAAAAAAACTGAAAAACCTATTCAGTAAAGTCGTACTAACGATAAACTGATTTTCTTTAAACTGGGAATTTTGGCAACTTATATAATTCTAATTAATATTATGTTGTTGACAGAATTGTAAAACTAAAATTGCACTTTAGAGGAACACATACCCCACCCCTCCCCCAAAAGTGACCTTTAATGAATTTTCCCGGAAAAATGTTTCAAATAAGTTGTAGCTGTTTGTATATGTAGTTGATATACCAAGTTTAAAGAATGTCGTTGAAATTTTCGATAGAATCCTTTCAATAGAGTTAGTTAGGGAGGGAATAGTTAAGTGGTTAGCGAGCTGCAACCCCACGCGGAGATCCCGGATTCGAGTCCAGCTGTGCTGCCCTTAGATTTTTTCTTCCAAGGAGCCTCTACAGCTCATTAATCGGTGATAGACAATGTTGTCTGTAACGAGAGAACACTGTCCGGAGGCCAGAAGAGCAGTGACAAAGCTCCGCGCGCCCATGACTCCAGATGTTGACGCGGCTTAAATTAAAAAAAAAAATTGGTGCCTTAAATTAAAAGAAATTCGGGTCAAATGTGATTTTGTCTGGTTCGATGCTAGTGCTATAAACTAAATATCAAGTTTGAACTTTCCGCGATTTTCCGTCTTTTGAATTATGCTGACTACTCACTCACACTCACACACACACTCCCACTCTCTCTCTCACACACACACTCCCACTCTCTCTCTCACACTCACACTCACACTCACACTCTCTCTTACACACACACACAGAATTGAAATATCTTGGGGTCATTTATGATGAGAGATTTTCATGGAGCTCTCACATTGAGCACATCACGTCAAAGTGTGCTCAACTCATTCACCGGCTCTCTAGATCTGCTAAGGTATACTGGGGTATAGGTTGTGATGCTCTGCAAGTCATTTATTCTGGAGCAATACTCCCACTGCTACTGTACGCTGTTCCGGCTTGGTTTGATGGGCTACAGTTAGCCTATAATAAGAAGAAATTAGGTTCTATTCAAAGGCAAATGGTAATTCGGATAATCAAGGGATACAAAACAATATCCTATGACGCTGCTTGCGTTATACCTAATGTTGTACCTATCATCTGGAAAGCACATGAAAAACTGGCTCTCTATGAAGGCAGTACCACTTGCTTCAACACAGAGGGAATAACAAATTTGGAATACGAATTCGAGAACCGCGTACCTGCTGAGAAATGGCTTCACCCAGGACTTTTGCCATGTATAAATATTGTCTCCAATGAAAGGTGCAGTGTGTATAATGTATATACAGACGGAAGCAAAATGGAAGGAGGGGTGGGTTGTGCATTTGCAGTGTACGATGTAAACAGTACCGTGGTGCATGAAGAAAAATTTAAGTTAGCCGATTTTTGTTCCAATAATCAAGCTGAACTGCTGGCGATCCTAAAAGCTTTGACATGGTTAGGACAGCGTCACGAATATCCTGAGAAACGTTTTTCAGTGTTGAAGACGGATAGCCAGGTAGCAATTCAGAGTATAAAAAATTTAGGAATCAAGCAACCACTATTGGAGAAGATAAGACGGCTTTTGTTTGAGCTTGAAGCGGCTGAATGGACAATTGAATTTATGTGGGTGAAGGCGCATTGTGGTACCGAAGGCAACGAGCATGCAGATATTCTTGCAAAAGAGGCTGCACTTAGTGCGCTTTCAATCTCTTATGACAAGGCTCCAGTATCGCTGCTCAAAGGCCAATGCAAGCAAGCTTCATATCTTAAATGGGAAGACCACTGGAGAGAATCCGCAAAAGGAAGAGCAACAAGAGAATATTTTCCTCATATTTTGGATCGTCAACAGGGTGACTATCTTCCGCTAGGCTGTATGGTCACACAAGCCCTAAGCGGACACGGAAAAAATCGGGCTTATTTCTGCAGGTTTGGACTATTGGACAGTGCACTTTGCTCCTGCAGCGATGTAGCTGACCAAACTTGGGACCACTTAATATTTGAGTGAAAGCAGCATGACAGAGAAAGAAGCCAGTTGATAAGGAAGGCAGTATCTATGGGGAAACATTGGCCACTCCAGAAACGAGAGTTGATATCTCGAGTTTTGATTGATGACTTTGTCCGATTTGTAAATAATATCGAGATACAAACTGATTAGTGAGCTTCCGTTTTTTGGGAATAATGTGTATATTATAGTGTAGTGTTTAAGTGAACATTAGTATTAAAATTGTGTATATAAATAGTATTTTACCACTTTAATAAAGCTTTAGAACTATTAATTTATAATTAAATTTATATTTAAGTAAAATTGTTAGAAGTTTTTGTTATTATATGTAAAGTATTTTTGTAACAAAACACATGTAATATGTATATGGAGCGTGTGGAATACAGGAATTTTCTAAACAAACACTCCCACTCACACTCTCTCTCTCATACACTCACACTCTCTCACACACGCACTCACACTCTCACTCACACACACACTCACTCACTCACACTCACTCACGCTCTCTCACACTCACTCTCTCTCTCTCTCACACACGCACACACACATAAAGTATTATTAATAAATTCATATTTCGATGGGAAAAATGATATTTCATTGGACCTGGATAAAATTTATTCTATTAGGAGAATTACAGAATCTATAGTAATTTCAGCTGATAGTAATGCAAGGTCAAAATGTTGGTTTGACTTGGTGACCAGTTCAAGAGGTAAACTACTTGCAAAATATATTGCTGATACTGGCTCAAAGTATGTCAATGATAATCCATCTAGACCTACATTCGTCTCCAAAAATGGATCGAGTTCTATTGATATGACGCTTGTAACATTACCTACCGTCAACTTTATAAGTGAATGGAAGAAAGCGCATCTGATCACAGATATGTCAGATTTAGATTAACTTCAAGAAGTAACCAAAATACAAATACGCCTTCTCATTTCAGATATAACTTAATTACAAATAAAACCGAAACTTTTAAAACGGAAATTAATGCGATTGTTCGCTAACGAAATAAACCCAAAAAATAATGACATTTCAGAAATAGACATTTCATTGAAGACTTACCTTGCCGAAAATATGGATGTTGTGTTTTGTTTACTAGACTGGTTGATAGAGCCTGCTCAACAGTTTTGGGAAGAAAAAGAATTATATAATAACAACTCAGTTCCTTGGTGAATGAAGAAGTTGATAAGAGTCGTCGAAAGTAAAACAAACTTAGAAGACTAATTCAAACAACTAATGATTTAATATTAAGACAAGAAAGATAACAGAATTACTTGAAAGAGAAAAGTAAATAAGCAAGCAGAACAGGAAAGATAAGTGGCAATCGTGGATTGAATTCTGTAATGGCACCGATAATATGAATCCCTGGAACTCGGCGTTCAAATGTCCTCTAGTAGAATTAATAATTTGTCTGTTCTACAAAGTTTTAGTAAACCAGATGGTCGTTTCACTCAAGGTTCAGCAGACACTCTGGAATTAGTCTTCAATTACTTCTTTCCAGCAGAAGATACAGCTTTCGAGAATGATACTCATAGAAATACTCGCTTTATTGCCCCTCAACCAATTCACACATAGGACGATCCCCTATTCTTGACGATCCCATATTACTTTCTCTTACGTAAGAAGAAGTATTGTAATCGTGTCAAATTTTCGATATCGAGTTTTCACCGGAAATATCTGTTTTGAGGTCCCCTGAGTCCAAAAAAGTGGCTTTTAGCAAATGGTGTGTGTGTGTGTGTGTGTGTGTGTGTTAGGAGAATTGCTCAAAAACGAAAAGCCGTAGAAAGTTGAAACTTCATATTCCATTTAGGTATCACCATGGCATCTGATAGTGGGTCATCTGTCACAATTTCTCAACCGGAAGTACCACTTTACTTGTTGTTTTTTTTACGTTTATGCGTTTTTCTCAAAAATGGCTTCGACGATTTTCTTCAAACTTGGTATACCAACTACACATACAATGAGCTACAACTTTTATTTGAAATTTATGGGGAGGGGTGGGGTTAGGTTTTCATCTAAAGTGCTATTTCAGTTTACTAAACAATTCTATCATCTAAATAATGTTAATTAGAATTGAATATCTTGTAGAAATTCCGAGTTTCAAAAAAATCGGATGACCAGAAGTGCGTTTACATTACCACTTTAAAAAATGATTTTTTCACTTTTTCGCGAGTTTCTCAAAAATGTCTTCGACGATTTTCTTGAAACTTCCTATATAAACTAAACATACAAAGATCTTCAACTTTTATTTAAAACTTTTCTCTGGGAAAATTCATTTAAGGGCACTTTTGGAGGAGGGGAGGGGTTATGTTTTTCTCTAAAATGCTATCTTAGTTGATTATACAATTCTATCATCCAAATAGAATTAATTAGAAATGAATAGATGGCCAAACTTCCGAGTTTCAAGAAAATCAGTAAACCGGGAGTGCGCTTTTACCCGACAGTTTTTTCAGTTTTCGACGAATTTTTTTTAGATCAACTTGATTATTAGATATTCAATACTTTATTAATTTTTTATTTCATTTTATTTTTTTTGTTGTTGTATAATTTACTTCTTTCTGTTTATATGATTATTTGAAATTCACGGTTACACATTTAAATAATTATATTCCTTTGCATTTTCTCTTTTTTTAGCAGCCGTCTCATGTAAAATTTGCTTTACAAGTCAGACAATGTGATAATATATTGAAATATGTTTGTAAATAAAATACATGTAGTATACTTATTTGTATGGAGCATTAGAAATAAACTCCCTGGTGTTTGGGATACTCTCACCAGGAAAAAACACACACACACCAATTTCCAAAAACATGTCTTCGGATTTAGAGGACTTCAAAACGTGTGTGATCCTGTGAAAAATCTATATGGAAAATTTGGCACGATCGCAATACTCTTAACTAGCAGTGAGAGAAGGTAAAAATAGAGACATCTTTGAGAGAGTCACGAAAATGTAAAAAAATTGAAAAACATATTCAGTAAAGTGGCACTTCCATTGACCGAGTTTGATCAAACCTTCACTGCGGATAAGACAGATGGTGGTATACACACAAAGTATCAAGTCTTAGATTCCTGCGACATTTTAGATTTCCTCAACACAAGCAGTTTCAATGAAGGTCTAAATCACTTAGTACACGTCCCTTATCTCATATCATACGTATCTCCTATAGCTAGGTTAGCCATCTTTGTCTAACATCCTTCCACCCGCTGCCCTTGCCTTAATGAAAAGATTAAGCCATTGAGCTGAACGTGGAATATCCAGTATTCTATTGGGAGCCATGTGGCCTGTGACTGACATATATATATATATACGCTGAACGGATGAACTATCCATAGCAAAAACACCTCCCGCAATATTTAAAACAGACATATAGGTGAGCGTACGCTCAATGCACTGAATTTGATCAGATACAACACATTGAGGACTTACTTATACAACATATTGAGGACTTTACATTAAACTCGCCAACCGATTATCACTAAATCGATTAGATAGTTGAAGTAGTTGAGTGTAGAGCCAGCAGAGTCACCACTAGAAAACTACGATGCCGGCCAGATGCGTTTCTTATAACCTGCACTACCGTTAAAATCACTTGCTTCTCTTTCAACAATTAGTGCTTCTTTAAATCAATTTTAGTATCATTAATGCCATTCGTATAAATCAGGCTTACTATTCTCAGGTAAGTAATTACCAGGACTCAAAATTGCAATATTTTATTCAACTCGTGAGAATATATCGCTAATTAATATACCTGCTCGGTGATGATTAAAGATTGCAATGGTAATGTGTGCAGCGCGACTATGGTAGGGGTGATGTGATTATGTAAATAATGTAATTAAGGCAAACACGGCATACTGGTATATACATATATATATATAGTAAGATGTCGTGCTGAGGACACCATCAGTAATTACCAACTCCATGTTAATTACCTCCAACCACCACACATTGCTCCCCCTCAAATCTAAATATATCCCATTGATACCCGCTCCCCAAGATCATTTGGAACAATGATTTTACACTGATCCTAATATTTAATTTCTCAACCTGCTTAATAAGAGGAAGTTCTGCGATCATTTCAGTTATCATCGGAAATATATGTTTTTAGTGCTGTAAGTCCGACAAAGTGTTTAACATACTCTCTCTCTCTCTCTCTCTCTCTCTCTCTATATATATATATATATATATCTGTACAGTATCTGTTGAGAAACACCAACACCACTGTGACTGACAAATTAACTGTTTGCTTGTCTTCAATGTTCCATCAAAGGCCGAATCTAAACTTAATAAAATGATATTTTCTAGCAAAGCATAACCACTCCCAAACTTCTTCAGTTGAAGTTTCCCCCCCGGAAAACAGTTCCCCACTAACAGTGATAGATCTCTGTATATTCACAGTTAGTACACCAAAAGCTGATAACTAAAACAAACTGACCAAAAACGTACTTCCGGCTTACCGATTTTCTTCTCTTACCGGAATTTTGGCAACTAATTTAATTTCTAATTAATATTATTTTGATGATAATTGTATAATTATCTAAGATAGAACTTTATAGGAAAACGTAGCCTCCTCCTCCTCCAAAAGCCCCATAAATGAATTTTCCCAGAGAAATATTTCAAATAAAAGTTGTAGCTCTTTGTATATGTATTGTAATATAAGTTTAAAGAAAACGTTGGAGTCATTTTCGAGAAAATCACAAAAAATTGATAAATCCCCATTCAATAAAGTGGAACTTCCGGTTGACTGATTTTGATTAAAACCTTATTTTCGGGTCCCTGATAGCAATTAAACTAAATATCAAGATTGCATTTCCTACGACTTTTCCATTTTTGAGTATGCTGACCACAAACACACACACACACACACACCAGATTTCTAAAAACCACTTTTTCAGACTCAGGGGACCTCAAAACATGATTTCCGGTGAAAACTTGATATCGAAAATTTGACACGAACTCAATACATTTTCTTACAGTAAAAGAATGTAAAAAGGGAAATCACAATTGATTAAAATTTGATTTTCGTTCAGTTATCACCAAGGAATCTACAGGATCAGTTGCGGTCTACAGGATCGCCAAGCAATTAAAATCCTGTAGACCGCAACTCCACTTTAATTGTCCAGCTTTTTACTTTTTGTGCTAATTTTCTAGAAAACGGCTCCATATTTCTGTTCCATTACCACAAGTAGGTCTATCGAGAAAATCGAAACATTAAGAAAACCCTTGTGATGAACCGTTTTCTTCAAATTGGGACCTTTACTAACTTGTTTAATTCTCATTAATACCGCACAGATAGGAGAACCGTATAGTACATTGAAGTGGCCTTTACACAGAAACCTAATGTCATTTTTTAAAGTTAGTGATAAAAATTTTAGGACTACAAATGTTTTGAGTCTGCGTAGGTTTGAAGAAAATATTGAGGTCTTTTTTTTAGGAAATCGCGAGAAACTGAAGGAAAAAACACATTCCGTAAAGTTCATTTCCGGTTGGCAGAGTAGATTCAAACGTTAGTATGGGATTGGCTGGTGGTATTCCCAAAAGGAATAAGAAGTTTGAGCTTCCTATATTATTTGTTATTTAGCACTCATCAAAGCCCATACCCCCCCCCCACCTATATATGAAGCAGATGGCCAGCTCTCCATACGCCAAACTGGCATCCTTATTTCTGCACCGTTTAAATAGTAGAAATACTTGAATCAGAAAATGGGAACCTGTGTGTATGCAGTGTGTAGAGACTCAGCAAATGAGTGTAGTCGAGTCACAAGGACGTCAATACGACACACGCTCTCATAAGTATTTCTATATTTAACGACCGATTAATTGTGAAAATTCGTGGGATTGTCTAGTTTCTGGCTGTAAAAGGAACAACAGTCATCAAACACCATACTGGGCTTTATGGCTTCTATCTTTATATGGGGGTAGCGGGCAAGATTGTTACACTCAATATTAGTGTGCGACAGACACAACTCTGTATGTTGTCCAACTGAGCGACAAACTGATCCCGGCTCGTTTCCTTTCTAGTAGAATTAGGAATAACTCCAGCACTTATTATATGTTAATGTAGATTGTACTCCTTTGGAGGAAGATTTAGTGCATACCACAAAGAGAGGGAGCGGCTGCACTGGAAAGAGCAAGAATCAAAGAGAGCGGCCACTGCACTCACAACGCGGCTCCGTATCTGCCGTAAATGGAATATCGACAACTAAGCCACTCTACTACTCAGATAACCTTATTAAGGATAACTTCTACTTGACTGTTATCTAAAGGACATAATGGCTCCCTATTCCGCCTACTCCTCTACATTTACACACTATTATTATCTAATAACCTAAATATCATCCAGTATTTTATCCGTCGTAGCATGCATATTGATTTTTTCCTGACCGGATTCGGATTTTCATCCAGCGTCAGAGCAAATTCACCAAGTTCGTGTAGAGAATTCACTTTAACGAAATGTTTCTGTAGACTCACACTTGTTGGTTGTATATCCAACCAATGTTGATATACAACCAACAAGTGTGAGTTTACGTTGAGTAAACTCTCTACACGAACTTGGTGAATTTGCTCTGAAAATCCGAAACCGATCAGGAACAAAACCAATATCCATGCTACGACGGATAAAATACAGGATGTTATCCAGCATTGCGCCCTCATTCCCACATTTTCAACTTAAATATCCTTCAAACTTGGAATGTTAGCAAATATTTAATTGTTTCTAATTGCTACTAGGGTAGTGTAACAGTAGAGTATATTGAAATGCCTTGAGAATCAATTTTTCCGGCAAAATGTTCCAAAAACCCGCGATAGGTTTATATTTATATAGGCAGTTAGCCATTCAAGTTTGAAAAATCTGGTGTGAAATACCCACACAACATTCTCTCACTCTAATTAATAAAACATAATCGAGAAATTTTCTTTAACATTGCAACATTACAATGTTTAGTTGGGCTGATTATAAAAATGTTGTATAATGTTGGCCCTATGTGGAGCGCTCTGTGTCCAAAGCTTGAGCAAATTTTAATTTAAACTAACAGACTCCCAATTCCCCTCTAAATTAATGTTTTCCTCACTATTCTATCATAAAAATAATATTTTATCAAATTAAAGTGGCCTATATTCAAGTTTAAAGAAAATCGGTAGACCGGAAGTATGTTTGTACTGAAGTTACTTCAGTTCTCAGTTCACTGAGATTTTCTCTTAAACAGGTCCAACAATTTTCTTTAAACTTAGTATACCGACTCCACATACAAACAGCCACAACTATTATTTGAAATATTTTTCATGAAACATTCATTGAAGGTGGTTTTTGGGAGGGAGGGGGTTAAGTTTTCCTCTAAAGTGCTATTCTAGTTTATTGTGGGAGTCTATCATCTAAATAATATTAATTAGAATTAAATATGTTGTTGAAATTCCGAGTTTGAAGAAAATCAGTTGACCGGAAGAGGAGCATTTTTACTTAAAGTTATTTCAGCTTTCTACGATTTCAGGATGAGTTACAGAGTTCAGCCAGTAGGCACCACCAGTATCCCCCCCAAATGGTTGTCAAGACTTTCCGGTACCGGTTGTTGAAGCTGTTTAAAATTACATTAATATCCTAACTTTTTATATTTAATTTTGATGCTTAAAAAATGAAATAAATTTCCGAACTTTCCAAGTAGATTGATCTTTTGAATGTTTAATTTATTAAAACTTCATTGATGGCTAGATGGTATTTGTGGAGCACCCTTAAGGAAGGAGAAATTTTGCTAATGATGCTCAACAAGATTACAAAGTACAGTATTTCGTAAACTAGTTTTCGAGCTATGTTATGGACCGGCATATAGAATATTAATACGTAAGAAAGATATACGTATATATCAAATAGCACTTTAAGAGCCAAAAAGAGTTTTAAATAATACCTTGCTATAGTCAAAAATGGTTTGAAAATATTATGGTAGATTTCTACATTATATTTTAATTCTAAATACGACGTGTAAACAATCGCATGAGCTTCAACCTCAAGAATAATGACTTTACAATGCGAAGTGGATTTACTGGCAAAATCCTGAAACAGGTAGTCAATGGTTGGATCGCTGTCAAACGGCAACTGATATGCGTTTTCTGATACTATGAAGGAGTAATTCATCACGAATTCGTTCCCGATGGACTTTCCATGAATTCCGACCTTTAAGAAAGTACTCAAAAATGGCCCAGCGTTATCCAACTTTGGACAATTGCAAACAAGTTTTGTTCCAGCAAAATAACATTCGGCCAACACATCTCCCGTCAAAACTAAAGAAATGCCTTGATGGCATTGAACTTTTTTTAACCTCCCTTTTAATTTAAACATTACCTTTTTAAACCCATTCTATAGTCTAGACTTAGCTCCATCCTACTACCATTTGTTTCGATCCATGGTACAATTAGCGGGAGAAAATTTATTAACTTCACAGAAGTTGAAACTGGAGTACAGGAATTTTCTGATTCCAAACCCAAGGAATGGTATCAGCGAGGGATCAAGCAGTTGGCAGAAAGGTGACTTACAATAGTCAAACACAATGGGCTATATTTTGAACATTCAAAAAGTTTATAAAAGTTAAAAAGATTTATGGTCGTTTTAGCCTGCTTTCATCCCTCCCTCCCCATGGCTATAGACAGCCTGCTTTCATCCCCCCGCCCCATGGCTATAGCAGCCTGCTTTCATCCCCGCCCAGCCCCATGGCGATTAGACCAGCATGCTTATCCCCCCCCGCCCCACAACATTCTAACTGAAATCATTTTTTACAGAAATGTTAGGATGGTCCTGAGGTGTAACTCGTGTACAGAGACAACAGCCTTAAAACAACAATTCGCCATTTTTCCCATAAAATCGCTAGAGGCTGAAAAAAATATTCAGTAAAAATATGTAACTTTGTTGTGCTTTATGTAAACCTTTCTGTTAGATTATCTAGTAATATTTTGCGCTGGAACATTCTGCAATTTTGTCGCGTGCTGTTTACAAATATACACACTTGCAGAAGGAGAGAGACTAATCTCTAAAATATTTCTTCATATTCAGGAGACCTTAAGACTGTATTTCCGTTTAGCATTAGAATGGACACCATCGCTTACCATTATAGGAGAAAGTCACATTTAAGTTAGTTATGTGTTCGGAGCAACTATATCGTCAATATTGTCCTTCTCAAACGGTACCAGGCGATATTCTTACTAACTGATTTAAATTAGTGACATATAGTTGATAAGGCTATTTTAGTTAGATGTGCTTTGTGCAGCTGTTGTCCTGCCAACCCGCCACTACAACAACCAACTACAGTATTATATTTCAGGGTGGTTACTTTGGGGTGAGCAGCATGATGACAGTGCAAACTGGTCCAGATGGACGCGGAGGTTGGTGAAGATCTCCATCCCCTGTGAAAGGGGTCGCCTCCTTCCCACTCTTTCCTCTCTTCCTGCAACAACAGCCCGCATGCTACCACTATACTACCTATTAGTCTTCTAATAATTATGTAACTTGATATACTATAGTTTCACACACTCCAGTTTGGTTTGTTCATCACTACTACAGGCTCCTCCATAGCAGAGCTTCTCACCTACACTCCAATATACTGACACTAACAATGCACACTTTCCAAACCTAACAATGAACTAATTAACAAACAAACCAAACATAATCACTAATTTAAGTATACTGGCCGATATCTCTATTAAATTCTACTATTTAACAATACATTTCCTTCATCAAATAATAAAAATAATTAAAGGTAAGTGAGGAGACATCATACCTATACCTATATTATTTATGGCGGTTTAAAATAAAATTAGGGTGGCTACTAGCTGGTGGCTACCAGGGCCAGTAATTCACAGCTAGCTTCGCTCGTCTACCCCCCCCCCCAGACAGACACCTTATACCTTGTTGTTCTCATCACCGCTATTCATCTATGGATGTCCTTGAATCTACATAACATTCCCTCACCAGTTATAACATTTGGCAGGAAATCTGACGGGGAAAAACAGAAGGCCTTAACTTTCCGGAAAAATGTTTCAAATAAAAGTAAAGTCAACAAAGTTCAAAAGAAAATCATTAAAGCAGTTTCCGGAAAAACTCATTAGCAATTCTGTAAAATCGCGCTTCCTCTTAACCGATGTTCTTCAAATGTGGACCTCGCATTAAACTTTCCTTAGTACTCTATATAAAGCCCCTCGCAAACTCCATCAATCAATTTTCCTTGGAAAAATGTTTTTCAAATAAATGTGACGTCACACTGTATGTGTAGTGGTCAGCGAAGTTCAAGGAAAATCATTGGAGTCATTTTGGGCTAAAAAAAAAAAATTCAGTAAAATAGCACTTCTGATGGACGGATTTGTCTGAAACGTGTCTGGCGGGCGGATTTCCTGATGGTTTCCCATATGGTTTTAATTTCTTCGTCTTTTTGTTTGTGTTATTATATCTCTCGCTCTCTCACAAATCAAACTTAAAGGAAACCTTTCCTTAAAGATACTGTATTCTAAAGACATCAAAACTTGGAATTCTATTAAACAACCATTTGGAAAATCTGATATAACTGTGATCTCTTATAGAAGTATGAGATAGAACACTCACAGACGTTCTCTTATTAAGTATTCACAGTCATGCATTTTATTCCAACTTCCTATGTTTACCAGATATTTAGTTGTCTTCAACATTATACTGGTGGGGGAAGCCACAGTAAATGGGACATGGCATTATAGAGGGGAGCGTCAAGTCCCAGCTCCCGCATAACTAACCCTAAAATAAAATTTCAAGAAAAAAATATCATCTAAACGATGTGTATTTATATTGTTATATACATTGTGGGTATCTGCTACATTTAAAGTATCGGTTGCATTACTGTAATCGCGGAAAACTGGAAAATACATTCAGTAAATGAGAATTTCCGGTCAACAGATTTCTTCAAAGACTCTGAATTTTAGCAACATATTTAATTCTTATAGCATAGGTACCAGCAGTTAATGTTACTAGCCCACGGCTACAAACAAACTCCGTCTAATTTAAATACAGATTGCTTCAAACAGCTGATGCCGTTGGTTGAATATTGTTATTTTGAAAACTTGCCATCACAAGCACCCAGCAGCCTCAGGCGAATATTTTGTAAAACATAAAAGAAATAACTAATATTAACAATAATCGGACACAATATCAATATTGACGTAATGCAGACCGGGAGAACCTTTCACCTCTCCCAACCAAACATCACATATCTTTTTTATAACCTTGAAAGGGAACCTACCTCCCCATCACATATTTTATTCCTCTTCATTCAACATGTAATAATTCCATTTTATAGTGTGTGTGTGTGTGTGTGTGTGTGTGTGTGTGTGTGTATATGTGTGTGTGATGGGCAACCAAACGCTTGTAGTCGTTTTGGATATATATATATACCTCCTCTTACTGCTGTATTACAGCATAAATTACAATAGGGTCAAATTTTCGAAATAGAATGTGTACTGTAAATGCGTGAGCTTTATTAAAAATTGCCAAAGTTCAATTTTCGACGAAACATCAGCCGTCTGTTAACCACCTACTACGCATGTGGAGTTTTCTAACTTTTACTTTAAACATTTTGCCAGGTTGTTTGCGAGTTCGTCTTCAAAAGGCTGCTTGTGGCGCTTTGATCATGGCTTTTCCTTTAAAGTACAATTTCTTTACATTATCCGGTGGTATTTTTAAGATTTCCTAATTTTCTCGAAAAAACACTCTATAGATTTTCTTTGTGCTTGCAAACTCCAACCAGGCATATAAAGGTGATACCTAATACTTTTATTAAAAATCTTTTTCTGGGAACATTCAGAGGGAGAGGGCAGCCTCCCGCTTAACTCCATTAATTGGTTCATTAAGGTTGAGGGAAACTAATATATAGTCAGACTTAAATATAGTCAAACAAACAAATATTTAGGTGCAAAACACAACCCCGACTTTCTCCCACTCCAATTAATACAATTTAATTAACAAACTTTCTTTAAAATTGCAACGTTGCCATGTTGTTCACTTGGACTGGCCATAAAAATGGTGGTAAGAATTATACTTGGCATACCTAAGCGGACTTTTGTGGAGCGCCATCTGTCCAAACCAATAATTTTGTACATATTTAATTATAAACATTTTAACTTAACAAATCCTCAAGTCCTGCTAAATTTATTCGGAAAAATGTGTCCAATAAAAAGTGATAATTTTTTTATTGGCAATGAGCATTCCAAGCTTAAAGATAATCGTTGTAGCCGTTGTGGAAAAATTTCCAAAAACCTGTTCTATAAGTTGCACTTCCAGTTAACGATATTCTTCAAATTTGGAATTCTATCCATGCTTCTAATGTGTATTAATATTGAGTAAGTGGTAAAGCCATATATTATACTGAAGTGATAGTTTAGAGGTTGGAGCATAATGCTAGTATTCCCCCACTACTCACCCAAAAATACAGTTTTCCGCGGAAAAATGTTTCAAATAAAAGTAAAGGTGGTATCTGTGTGTGTAGATAATCGCGAAAAAATAAAAATCCAGTAAACTCGCACTTCTGGTTGGTGGATTTTGTCCGAACGAACCTTGTTTGATTTGTCCCAAGCCTCCGCGTTACATGGGCGAACGAACCTTGTTTGATTTGTCCCAAGTCTCCGCGTTACATGGGCTAACGAACCTTGTTTGATTTGTCCCAAGCCTCCGCGTTACATGGGCGAACGAACCTTGTTTGATTTGTCCCAAGCCTCCGCGTTACATGGGCGAACGAACCTTGTTTGATTTGTCCCAAGCCTCCGCGTTACATGGGCGAACGAACCTTGTTTGATTTGTCCCAAGCCTCCGCGTTACATGGGCTAACGAACCTTGTTTGATTTGTCCCAAGCCTCCGCGATACATGGGCGAACGAACCTTGTTTGATTTGTCCCAAGCCTCCGCGTTACATGGGGAACGAACCTTGTTTGATTTGTCCCAAGCCTCCGCGTTACATGGGCGAACGAACCTTGTTTGATTTGTCCCAAGCCTCCGCGTTACATGGGCGAACGAACCTTGTTTGATTTGTCCCAAGCCTCCGCGTTACATGGGCGAACGAACTTGTTTGAGTTTCCTGCGGTTTTCCTAAAAGCAAAGGAAATTAAAACAAGCAAAGAAATACATGAGAACTGCAGTCTGAGAATTCCCCAGGCAATGTTTGGTAGCACATCAAGTAATCAGAAACACTGATAAAGCAATGGTAAAGTGATTAACTGCGCACTGGAAACATAGAATAATATTACTATCGATATCTTCATCATAACAGTACACTAACAATACGACGATCTAAGTACAGGTAAGAAACATACATACATACAAGCAGTCATATATATAAAACAAAAACTCAAGTTTTGACCTTGGTTTGTCTTTTACAAAGTGAACTTGAAATGGAAACATAATGTTGACTAAACCAGAAATATTTGAAATAAAAACCAGTCCACATCACGCAACGTAATATGTATGTCTGTGTGTATGTGATGAACTGGAGCCCCCGCGTACGGCGCTCTCTCACACCACCAATGCCAGTTTGATAATAAAAAAAGATTTGGTGTAAAACAGTGTCACAGCCCTCTCTGTTGGCCACTTCTAAATGATAACATTTTCATCAAACTTCCAACTTTCGCTGAATATTTTATTCACTTCACCATTACAGCTAAGAAAATTAACATGATAATGAAAGAGTGTGTGTGTGGTTCCAGCTGCCCCAATAAATCCCCTCAATTTCCTCGCAAAAAAGTTTCATACAAAAGTAGTGTGCTCTTAATGTAACAATTTTGTCTACCAAGTTTCAAAAAACCCGCTGGTATAAATACAGACAAACACAAAAGGGGGGGGGGCAGAAAAATCGCACTTTCGGTCAAACCGATTTTCTTGAAACTCGAAATTTTAACTCCATATAATGCTCACAAACATTAGATAGGTGATAGTACTGGACTGTACAATACAGTTAAATGGCACTTTTACACGGCACCCCTTCCCCACAGCGCAGCCACCATACAAATTTTCCAGAGAAATATTTCTGATGATAGTGATACATGTGCGTATAATCCTATTCGGTTGAAGGATTTTTAGCGATAACGTCTTACGAGACCTCACCCCCTCTCGAAGATTCTATATGTATATACATATAAATATGTGTTTTTATAATTAATTAGCACTTAATCAGCTGGTCTCTTTAAAACATACTACCAACATGACTCACTAAGAGGTGGGTGGTGACATCGACAGACAGTGATACCAACTTTGCAATTCAGTGGATAAAAAAATCTTGAGGAGGGAGGCGGAGAGAATAGTTTAGTTATCTGTAGAGATAATAATGTTATTTGTAAGTGGACAAACATGCACACACACAGAAAGAGAAAGAGATCTGGCTGGCTCTCATTACTCTGCTGCTAATTAATAGAGTTCACTTTAGCTGCATTCTACTTTTTTATTAACCTCATTGCAAGGTCTTTTTGCACAGCCATCTAACCTTCCCCACTGCCAGCTCTATTTCTCTACTATAACAATAGTACAACCTTTCAGGGTTTCAATCAGGCGGCCACATTAAAAAAACAAAACTGTAGATGCTTAAGTAGCCGTACTCAACTTTAATTAATCACTTTCGAGCAAAACAACTTATTTAAAATAAATAAATTTTAAGAAAACTTCGTAATCAAAAAGAAGCAAAGGCCAAATTCTGGTGAAAAACAGAAAATCAAAAGGACTAAACTATTCCAAAAGGACTACTTGCAGTTAGCATTCCAAAAGGACTACTTATAGTTGGCATTCCAAAAGGACTACTTGCAGTTACCATTCCAAAAGGACTACTTGTAGTTGGCATTCCAAAAGGACTACTTGCAGTTGGCATTCCAAAAGGACTACTTGTAGTTGGCATTCCAAAAGGACTACTTGTAGTTGGCATTCCAAAAGGACTACTTGCAGTTAGCATTCCAAAAGGACTACTTGTAGTTGGCATTCCAAAAGGACTACTTGCAGTTGCCATTCCAAAAGGACTACTTGTAGTTGGCATTCCAAAAGGACTACTTGTAGTTGGCATTCCAAAAGGACTACTTGCAGTTAGCATTCCAAAAGGACTACTTGCAGTTACCATTCCAAAAGGACTACTTGTAGTTGGCATTCCAAAAGGACTACTTGCAGTTAGTTGGCATTCCAAAAGGACTACTTGCAGTTACCATTCCAAAAGGACTACTTGTAGTTACATTCCAAAAGGACTACTTGTAGTTGGCATTCCAAAAGGACTACTTGCAGTTAGCATTCCAAAAGGACTACTTGTAGTTGGCATTCCAAAAGGACTACTTGCCGTTACCATTCCAAAAGGACTACTTGTAGTTGGCATTCCAAAAGGACTACTTGTAGTTGGCATTCCAAAAGGACTACTTGCAGTTAGCATTCCAAAATTAAAGAAATCATTGAAGCCGCACTGAAAAAATTCCAAAAACCTCACGATTCTATCGCGTGAATCGCAATTCAGGTTTAACCGATTTTTCTCAAACTTGGAATTTTAGCAATATATTTAATAATATATATTAACAAGTATTATATACACTGAGTGGTAAGTCTAACATGCAACTCCCCAGAAATCAAGTTTCCTGGATGTATCAAAATGACCAGGCTTTTATGTGAGTAGTTAATATACCAAGTTTAAAGAAAACCATTGTATCTAGTTTCCAGAATATCGCAGATATACAAAAAGTGACAAAAAGTAAAGTCGCATTTCCGGTCCACTATAAGCTTCAAGTCGGTTCCGGAAGTGGAACTTAACTGGAAGGGCAGCAGGCACAAACTTAGGCAATTTTCAAAAATTTGACACGGTCGCAATAGTTGCTCTTCTGACAATAGTACACTGTGTGTTACAGAGTAACACAGTGGACAAATACCTACAGTTGGATTCTTTCTAATAGAAACAAGTTACATCTTTTGAATTCAAGATGGAGAATACATTCACTAACTCAAATATCTGAAATATAGCTGAAGTGAATTTAAACTTTACCAAGCAGGCACAATGTGTGTGGAAGTGAATGGAATAAACGGCAGTGATCAGGCTGAATTGTTTGCAATGGATAGTAAAATTGTAACCAAGTTGATGTGTTGGAGAGGCTAGGTTTATTACGCATGCAATAGTGGCCAGCCTGGGGAACAATGTGACCAATTGTTGGACGATGGCCAACATTGCTGAAGGACGTTACAGAGCGACATCCACATTTACTTCTTAATAACAACATTGCTAACTAGAGGGCACTAAGATCGCTCATCCCAGCGGTATCTCTGTGTGTGTGTGGGTGTGTTGCAGGAAGATAAGCCAGTGTTGAAGCACTGGCCACCGCAATACTTCCTCAACGTCCCTGAGGACTAATGCTTAAACTTCCATTATTTAACCTTCAGTCAGATTCCTCTCCATTCCTTACAACTTTGTTTCTTCAACTTCTACTTTTACACACTTACGTTAAACTACCCTTAGACAAACACCTACACAACTGGTGTCCTCACATTCCGTAGAGTTCAATAATCCTCTTTTCAACCTTACAGAATCTCTGCCTACTTATCTTGCATTTTAATTGGGTCAGATTGTTAACGCCCGCGCTCTTACTCTGCTAATACCAGGATCTCCTGTTATCTTGACTGGATAGAAAACAGAGAATAATCAAATGCTAAATAGAGTCTGCTGCGAATGTTTAGTATTTAAACGGAAAAATGCACTGAATATATGGATCAATTTGGATTATCTGGAACTATTAGATGGATGAAGAAGTACTGTGATGTGCTACAAACTAATACGATGGCTGATATTACTAACTAAAACGTTTTGCACAATAGCTCTTAAACGTGTAAAAAGCTACACTTTTACTGATAAAAGGGCGTGCAATCTACAGGTTATCACAGCATCATAAACCAGATCTGTTACTTACTGTTCAGCTGCCCGCTATTATTCAGTATGTTGGACCAATATTGTTGATGAAAGAGGAAAGAGGTGTAAGAGTTAATATCCCTCCCTCCCCTGTATCCCAGGGGATTCCAGTGAAAACTCAATTTCGAAAATTTGACACGATCCTCACAATGGCGGCTTGCTTCTTCATTAAGTTCTGACCATCATTGGTGTACAACTCTCAAGTATGTGTTGAGATTAGACTTGAACTTTAAGTTCCTGTCACGCACCCCATGATAAAAGATAAAATGACTGGTTGTATTAAACAAATGTTACAATCATTCAGTGTGACGGTGCGCAGCAGAAACTTAAAGTTGAAGCCAACTCTCTATACTAACTGTTAGCTGTATAGTGACGATGGATGAGAATCCGAAACTGGTCAGAATCATTCATCAACAAAGTGAAGCATACTATGACGGATAAAATCATCAATATTATCCGGCCTAGCGCACCCAACCGCAAATTAAACTTGGAATTTTCCACAAAAATCAATTTTCGCAAAAATGTATTTGAAATACAAGTTTGTCCAGTTACAATATAAAGTTTAAATTAAATTAAAATTAAACCTATCGCGCAACAGCCCATGAAGCACCAAGGCTGGCTAGAAGGTGATTTTTATTGAGAGCTGGGTGGTAAGCGCCGTGGTTCCTTCGCCATTTAGTTCTGACTCTTGTCCCGAAGCCTTTCTGCGGCATCTCGTACAGAGCTGCCTGTGGAGCCGTTGAAAAATGGCTAACACGGAAACATACATAATATTGGAGAAACACTGTAGGCAGGGCTGAGGCATACTAAGATTTTCTTGGAAGGCCCCTTAAAGAACTCGCACAACCTATCTCCTCGGCAGAACAAAAGCGGACCTAAGAAGAATTACTACGGCCCTAATTACACGGTATTGCTTTTTAAGGAAGCATCTACTTAATATGGGTCCCTCTGCGGATCCACTCTGTAGAAAATGAGGCCAAAGAGATGTGACACGTTTCACCTCCTTGGAGAATGGGAACATTATGCTTGCAGACGATTTTAGAAATTTGGCGCCCACAATCTGGTGCAGAATCCGGGTTAAAAAATCTCACTCGCTTCAGCTCTGGCTTTTTTGAATGATACAGGGCTGATGGAAGGGAAGATCTGAAGGGAAAAAATATGTCTAATTATATTCATGTTTTCAGTTTGAATAATACATAAAAGAGGACATTTTTTTCTATATATTGTAACTAATATTAGTACCTTAATTTCATGCTAGCTTTGTTTGTTCAAGGGAGATAGAATGTATGTTCTACGGCGTGCACAATGTAGTAGTGGCCTAAGTGATGAATTTCCCTAGATTTTTTTTACCTTTCTAAACAACTGCAAAAACGATGAACTTACAAACACAAAAGATCGTTCAGTTTTATATATATATAATATTATTATATATATATATATATCATTTTCTGAAATATCTATGAGCATATAATATTATGTAATGCAGCCAAACTAATAAAATCTCAAAACCTGTTGCACAGTATAGATGGTACCATGATAGTTGCGAAAGTTGAATCACATGCACAACACATATTTTATATAAATTAAAAAAAAACATTCAATCAAGTATATCTTGGAATTGGTATACATTTACACGGCAATAGATGAACAGCTGTTTGATTTGATCATACTAGAATGAACTATGAGCTGAATGCACCAGTGCTGCCAACTTAGGAATTTCTAATGAAAAACAGGTAAAAAATATGTATAATTATATTCATGTTTTCAGTTTGAATAATACACAAAAGAGGACTTTTTTTTTATAGTAAATAATATTAGTACCTTAATTTTATGCTTGCTTTGTTTGTTCAAGGGAGATAGAATATATGTAACAATCAAAGTAGAAAATTAAAAGATATGAGTATTTCCGGTAGTGGACAGACTAGTTAAGTGGGCAGTGTTGCCAACCGCATGGCATGCTAACAATAATACTATACTCACAAAACTACTAAGCAGAGTATATATAGTCTATACTTATGCGTGCCTATCTTCTGAATAAAATATTTTATTCTTTTTTACTGTCAAGAAGAAGATCAAATCCTGCTATATGCATGAGTTATTATCGTAATTACTCTCTGGACACTCGCGCAACAATCAGTATGAGTTTGACCGTACCAAGTTTGACCATACAATGTAAGCCCGGACGATCTTATAGCCAACCACCTAAATTTACACGTCATGACGCAACCAACAAGTAGTAACAACCTTTTTGTCCAATTCTATTTGTTTCAAATTAAATTTCTAAAAACATCAGAAACGTTAATCTTGACAAAAGTTGACTAACTCTGGTTACAGTTACACCAACCGAGACACTGTTCTTTTCTACAATTTGCTATTCTATCCAAACATGTTGGTCATGTGTTTCTGGTGAAAACTCAATTCGAAAATTTGAAACTATTGTATTGTCGAACTTTTTTTTTATAATGAAGTGCTGCTCGAAACATATTTTTGGATCTTCTTCTACCATGAAGGTTGCACCAACATGCTGTGCATTATGAACGGCCTCGTTTGAAATTATTGTCTAGATATTATCGTTCGAGATTTCAGACTTCGAACATGGGTAAATATTCCTCTATGTCTAAATTTACTTCATAACAAGAAACATCTTTCAAAATTCGGGTTCCAGCTGGATCAAATTGATTTAAACTTATTAATATAACTTACTGAAAACTTACATAATTCTTTTTACTTTCTAGAAGTCAAAAGATAGAAGCAGGCAGAAAGATCTGAGTATATCTTCAGAATAGTGTTAACAATTTTGGAAAATTCTAGGACAGGGTGAGAAATAAAAACATGAAAGGAACAACAATAGGGTGAGAGTGGGGATATATCCGTGGAAGTAGAAGGGAGAGAGGGCGCTCTGCCACAGCTCTGGTGGCACCTGGTACCACTCGACTGGAACTGTACACTGGGTACCCTGCATAGCTCTTGTGATGTTCAAAAGCAAGACATGTGCCGTCCGCAAACAGTCCCCACCATTACATCGCTCTATGTTATTGTAGAGATATTGGTGCCGTCTGTTCGGCTCAACTAATTCCTCTCTCCCCTAGCACCCAATAATACTTATCCAATACTTTCTATGCAAGGCTTAAGTGCAAACACCCTCAAGATGGTGATCTTCCTGGAAGGAACTCTTTAGAAAAGAAAGACTACTCTGAAAACTCCAGCAGATCATCTAGGCCACTACTTCGGAAACGATTTTTTTCCTACAGAATAGCGACATTGAGACGCATGCATGTCCAGAACAACCTCTTTAACAAGAATCGTTAGAGTTCGGAGATATATTGAATAAAGCTAAATAAATATCAGAGATATTTTTCGTGATAGCCTGCTCCTTTGTTCGATATATCTGTTTATATCAATAATCCGATATACCAAGTTTAGTAGACATTCTAACGATTCTTGTTAAAGAGTTGTTCTGGACATACATGCGTCTCAATGTCGCTCTTCTGAAGGTAAAAATCGTTTCCTGAAGTAGTGGCCTAGATGATCGACTGGAGTTTTCAGAGCAGTCTTCCTTTTCTAAAGGAGTGAATCGACTGTATTTGCTCTGTGCAAGTCTATATTATCACACTGTTTTGACAAAAATATCCATTTGTGTGCGAACGCCCGAAACCGGTTGATTACTACAAAAAGAAGCAGGCTATCATGAAAAATATCTCTGATACTTTCCAGCTGTGCAGAACCAACCACAACCACAATAAAGTTAAATAAATATTGTAGAAGTGGTTAGCGTGGGTGTTTAATGATGGAAATACACGGATACATGTACTATCGGAGCGATACACGGGCATATACTATCTGCCAAACAAACTTGGAGAACTACAGAAGTGGCTGTCCCAGCAATCTGATGAAATACATTCTGTCTGACCATTTACGTTATGCTGAACACATTAAGGGAACCGTATAAAATACTAGATACTTTCACATTTGGATAATAAAACAATCAGCTGTTTTAGTATTTAAAGAAGGCTGAGGTGTTACGTAATGACTGGTCAAAAATACAAGGAAAATTATATATATATAAAGTGCACAAAATAAAATATATTATATATAAAGTGCACACATAAATACGTTTAGAGTATGCGGTGTGTGTGGGTAGCAGCAAGATGTATATATATACGGATATATGTTTTGTGTGTGTATGTTAGAAAACCGGTTTATTTAACTTTTCAGTGTATTATATATCCGGACCAGTTCTATTTATATGAACTCCAACTCTACCCACTAGAAGTATCTCTCTGTACCTTCATCTACATGATTATTGCTTTATCAATAAATTATTTTACACCAGCATTTTAATTTTATTAGTTTGATATCTTCTAAAATAATTACTATCTTGAATCCATGCTATTCCCGTCTAGCTATTCCCAGATTTATAGAATTACAACATTGAAATGCACATTGTACTGACACGCCCAAAGGAACATCTGTGCATCTGGTATAAAGTGCCCTTCTCTATATGAAATTCTCCAGTATGGACGCGATCTAATCACTTGTGTTTTTTTATACAAAACATCTGGTCAAACAATTAATGCAACATTTTGTTTACTTTCTCTTACGATGTGCGCATGTATTGCGAATTTATCACAATTTCAAAATTAAATTTCTCATCGAATTGTGAGTCCGCTGGACACGCAAAAAATGTGTTTAGCGTTTGGTCTCTGTGTATGTGTATATACTAAATTGCAAAATATCTCTAAAACTTACCCAAAAGTATCCCAAACATGATATTCCATTTGAATACAATCAAGGAGTCCAACAGGAAGTTATCGTTTAGAATCACTCAACTAACAAGTACCAGTTTGCGGACTACATTTTTTTCAGTTGTTGGCCATTTTCTCTAAAACAGCTCCAACGATTTTCTTTACACTATGTACAGCACTAGATATGAACATGTGTGCCAACATTTTTGAATGATTTTTTTTTTCTGGAAAATTTGCTGTCGTTTTCCTTTAAAATCTACGATTTTAACCTCTTAGATAATGTTAATGACATATAAACACCGATCTGAAGAAAAATGGTTGAACGAAAGTGAACATTTGCTTTTCGTTTTTTGCAGTTTTAATGATCTTGTCGCTAACAGCTTTCAGTAAAGTCGCAATTCAAGTAACGAAATATTCTTGCTACTGTGATGGTGATCCTAAACAGATTACCAAATTTGCACCATTGTGCAATTCTATCATTTTTGAGATATTCTACAAACACAAAACACACACACATGCGCGCACTCTACACAGATCTCTCCTAAAAACTTTTTTTTCTTATTCCTGGGCCTCAGAACATAATATTTCTGATGAAAACTCACTTTTGAAGGTTTGACACGATCGCAGCAGTACACTTGCTCTTACAGCAATAAGAGAAAGTAAAAAAACTGGGATAGTACACCCAGTGTTACTACTTCCGGCTGAATGTTCATTTGGACCAAAAACTTGATCTCATCTCTCTATTGGCCATCTAGAAACGGAGTATACACAGCATGTTACAACATTCTCCACAACTTTTCATTTTTTAATTTTTTTAGTTGGAACAAAAAAGGCGTGAAGTTAGTTTCATAAGACAGACAGACAAACTGACAAAAGCTTCCATTTCTGGGCGCTTGAATTGGGGGGAGGGTAAAATCTGAATGTTATTAGACTGTATTGTTTCCACGCAAGTGTCCCCTGTCACCTCTAGCAAAACTATAACGGCAGTTTAAAGTTGTTACCTTTTTTTTTATAAATATTTCAAATTAAACTGATGTTTATTTACATGCAGGTAACATTCCAAGATTAAAGAAAATCATTATGAGCCGTTTTAGAGACAATTTCTAACCAATCAGAAACGTGATTTCTAAATTTTTATTTCCGGTTAACCGATTTTTTTCAAGCTTTTCTCTGGAAGTCAGAATATTATGAAGTTTAAACATTTTTTGAGAAATATCATCGCGGAAAATTTGGGTAGTGCGAGAAATGGCAGACCAGAATGTGGTGTAGTGCGGGTCTGGGTGTTCAATAGTGCTTCGTTTTCAATTTATGTTTATATTTAGTGTATACGCTCCTACAAAATTAATAAATAAAATGTAGGCGTCACTTCCGTTTTAAGTTTACAAAAATCCTATTAATGAGTGAGTATTATTAGCATTGAGCGATATAACAAAGGAATAAAGGATTTAATACAGGCAAAATTTGTGCGTGTATTATAATTGTATGAGTTGGGGGGATGGGTAATATTTGAATGTTATTAGAACAGGTAGTATAAGTGACTGAGTATAGGCGGAGTGGTGGCCGAGAGAGAGGGGGCTATATTGCGGTTCTGTTGGCATCTGGTGTGGGACCGTGGGAACACTGCACACAGGCTATAGCCCGCTGACACGCACTGCTAGCCCCACTCCGCCGAACACTACTCTCGGCTATATATCCAGCATCACACTCATATATATATCAACTGTACCAAATTATTTACATACATACTCCGTTAATATCTTTTAAAGTGTCACCCCCTCCGCCATCATCCTTCAACAAGTCACCAATATTCAGATTAATTTTCGCAATTGCTGAAAACGTAGAAGTTCATGAAACCTAGAAGCAAGCCGTCTTGCTGTCGATCTTCATTTACGGCCGAAACAATTTTCCCGGACAAAATTCCTAGGTGCGAAATATACACTACCATACCTGCATATAATTTGAAATGTAGCTCAAACCGATCATTTTTCAGGTTGTCTAAGAGTGTGCAGATAATGAGAGAATCATACACGGAAACCTTTATGATCTGAACAAATTCCTGCTTTGGTCTAAACCCATTTACGACTGTCGGCCATCTATAAAATATCAGATGGCAGGATGTCAGGGAATAGCGCGCCCACTATAGTTTCTATCATTCAACAGTATATCCTGTAAATGGAAGAGAAAGAGACGGAAGAGTGGTCTCTATCAGAAGAAACATGCAGGAATGTAATCGGAATTAATAATACTAAGAGATTACTTTGCTAGTTAATTGAACTTTCCCATTATTTCCTTCTCCTGGCAGCCTGATAAAATTTAGGTCCTACTGAAAGAATTAAGGTTCCGAATTGTTGAAACACTAAATAAGGAACCTACAAAGAACTATATTCTAAACGTTTACAACATTTTGAATCCAAGCTATATTATTGATTACTACCCAGATAAATACATCACTAATTAAATAATGTTGGATATTATTTGTTCTCTAGCTGGTGCTGGTAGCAACCACTGTGTCCGGTTATCATAATTGATTTTTTATCGGGAATGCATGTTTTGAGGCTCCGTAAACAGGAAACAATATTTCTAAAGAATGGTTACAGTATGAGGTATTGTGTGTCAATTCAACAAATACAATTCTTAGGAGCTTAAACTTTAATGTTCCATTCAAAATCCTTCAACCGGAAATGTGGTAATAATTTCATTCTCAAGATTTTTCCCAAAAATGCCACCTCTACCAAGATTGTTCCTTATACCAACTCTACCATAAATGGTTATCACTTTTATTTAAAACATTTTCCACGATAATTGATTTTGGAAGAGTTCTGGGCGAGGGGGAACCACCCAACTACAATGCCACCTCCACTGTACCTACCGCTCTGCTAGCTGTATCGCTAAAGAAGAATTAATTATGTTGGTAGTACACATTAGATTTCCAAACAAAAAAAATCTGGTCTGAAACATACGACTTTTTCTCACTGCTCTTAATACAGTTATATAATGGTGTATTAAGTTATGCTGTTATATTAAATAACACTTTTCTTTAAATTTCAAACATTGCTCGTATGTCCCGACAT
>JAAEAF010001955.1:123315-139882 GCA_011037195.1 Triatoma infestans | reverse complement strand
TTAGAGAATGATTACATTGTAGGGAATGATTGTTAGAGAATGATTACATTGTAGGGAATGATTGTTAGAGAATGATTACATTGTAGGGAATGATTGTTAGAGAATGATTACATTGTAGGGAATGATTGTTAGAGAATGATTACATTGTAGGGAATGATTGTTAGAGAATGATTACATTGTAGGGAATGATTGTTAGAGAATGATTACAATAATGAACAAATACATCTGAATGTTAACGTCTCAGATTGCTGACAACCACCTATGTAATGTTTTCAGCAAAATGTTCCAATAAAAGTGATACTTGCTCCATCTATGGAGCAGTGCATTCCAATTTTAAAGAAAATCGTTGCAACCATTTTAGACAAATTCCAAGTTTGAAACTCAAAACACCAAATCTGTAAAATTGCACTTCCGGTAAACGGATTTTCTTCAAATTTGAAATCCAATCAATGTTTATAATGTATTAATATTACGTAGATGGTAAAACCCCGTCTATATCATATAGAAGTGGAACTTTAGAGGAAAGTATAACGCTACTGTTCCCCTCCAAAAATCAATTTTTCTGGGAAAATGTTGCAAATAAAAGTGCTAAGTATTTATGTGTGTAGATAGTTCACCAAGTTTAAAGAAAATCACGAAAAACTGAAAAAGCCGTTCAGTGAAGTCGCACTTGCGGATAGTGGAATTTTTCCAAATGTTCGTGCCTGATGGCTGTAGTACCTAAACGGAATACCAAGTTTGAGGTTCCTGCGAGATAAAACGAAAGTTTTTGAGATATCTGTTAATACAGGCACCCACGCACGCACACAAACACACACACACACACACACATACATTACACCCGCTAAAAACATTTTTTTCGTATTGAGAAGACCTTAAAACATGTGGATAATTAGTTAACCGGAAGTGCGACTATTCGTGATTTTCTCGAGAAGGCTCCTAAGATTTTCCTTAAACTTGTTAGGTATACCTATTACACATTTAAAAACCGACCACTATTACTAGAAACGACTTACTTACCTCTAAAAAACTGATTTTTGGAACTTTTGAAGAGCCTAACGCTTCCCTGGCTAGTGGCAGATAAGGGAATACTCAGTAACAATTCCGACTTTTAAGAATATTTATCACAGTTATTGGAGAAGCGGTGTGAGTGTTTCACAGTATATTTTGTTCCTTGTAATGGTTGGTAAAGGTTTGTTTGAGGAGGTCCCGGATATTCACCAAACATTCCTGTTTGGGAACAATGAGGGCAGACAGGAGTTAATGTCAATGTGTTTGTAAGAACAATGACATTGATCTTACAAACATTAAGGAGAAATAGGAGAGAAAAGGGAGAAATAATGAATGGGCTGCTGCTGTACGGCGGTAAGGAATATGATAGTAAAGAATATGATGATAGGAATGTGCTGTCTGAAGGCCACTTACAGGCGGCACCACATCTCACATAAGTACGAATGACATCAACGAACGCGGCAGACTATGCTCTTCTGTATGGCAATACGTTTGGGAGAACATGGTCCACTTGAGTAGTGAATATGATGATTTATTTGGGCTAGTGAGTTCATGAACCTTCACAAACGTACGTACAGACAGACGGGCACCGTGTGCTGATGTTCACATGTTTGTATACATCACCATTGTTATACACACCGTCTAATTGACAACACCTGTCTTATTCTGCTTGGTTTAACCCCACCACGGACGGCCACTGTTCACTGCTCCTACTTCGACCACATTATTTCTTCTTTATCAGAATTGACTTAATCAGCTGATTCCAAACTTTTTTTTTTTCATTTATTTACAAGGCTGTGAATTTTGTATATCATTTGTTGACATTGCATTCATTCACGAACAGTAGTCATGGTCTTTCTGCAGACTGTCACAGTTTTCATGTCAAGTTTTTGCCATTTGATGCTACGCGAGAAGGAGATCAAGTTTTCGACTTTACAACTCTCTCTACTTGGCACATCAGAAGGAGATCAAGTTTTCGACTTTACAACTCTCTCTACTTGGCACATCCATTGTAAAAATTTAGTGAAACAATTAAAAAGATCACATACACTAATGATCACAACATAGTGAAGGAAAACATAAATAAACCTAGTGTGAAGCATTCATGAGATTTCCTTTTACCCAATTCCCGCCATTTTCTGGTTCACAAACGTTTCTCAAACTCTGAATTAATGCAGTAGAATTACACTCAACACTAATTCAACAGAGGAACCTATAACTTACTAAAGTTGAACTCCTTTTTGCTTAGCCTGCCAAATGTCCACAGTTCAATCTAGACGTCGCAGGTTTCACCGGAAATAAGTTCCAAATAAAAGTGGCAGATCTTTATTTGTTTAATATGTACAATATGATAAAGAAATTTGAATAAGAAAAACCTATGGAGAGTTTTCGATAAAATGCAAACAAATAAAAAGGAATCCACAGCATGGCACTCATCGTTCACGAATTTTTGGAAGGATTCAACGTATTTGGAAAAAAATTAATATATTAAGATAAAGTTTAAATAAATTTGGGAAAAGTAAAATACATTTGGAAAAAGTGTAATGAATCTGTAAAAGCTGCAGATGAAATTTTTTTATTTAAATTGTCCTAAATAGTTTAAAGATATGAAAGTTCTTTAGAACGAAGCACCTCTAACTTGGTAAGTCACATTCGCACGTAGGCACCCTCTGCATTCTCTCAAAACGCATGTTTTTCCATGCTGAGTGGACATGTTAGTGCAGTGAGGCACAGAAGAAATTAGTCACAATTCGAAGGTATACCAGTAAAACCAATTTTGTTGAATTGGGAATTGAATGGGAATATAAAATCCCATTATATTTTATATCTATATATTGTAATATGATTTGTATTGGTGGGGGGGTAAATTAAATATGTTAAATAATAATTAATTATTATAATTCATATTTGAAATCTTCTCTAAAGGGATCTCATGAGGTCTGTGTTTATACAGAAGTTGGAGAGGATGAAAAAACAAATATATAGATTCAAAAAATATATAATTAAAAAACAATATATATCAAAAATAAATAAATACAATATTGTGATACAACAACAAGTGTCTTGTCATTTAGGAGAAACTGCTTTTTATAAAACTTACATATTACATGTTTTCTGACTTAAAGAAGGTTGGGTTTCTTGTGGCACTTCCACCACTCACTACTGTAACATGGCTTTTTCTAATGACGGACTTCACTTTTTTAAGGTATAAATTTTGAACTGACCCCCTTCCTTAAAAGGGTCCACCTTATATATTGTACCTCCACCCCGGGGAAAGTGAGAAGAAGGAAATTCCCTTTGCCCTAAATAAATGTAATGATAGGGGAGGCCAGGTATCTCTGACTCAACTAACTGTTTCTTTTGTGCCTTCCAACCTTCGAAAAACCCAAATTTATAAATATATACATCGGAAAAATTCCCTACTTTACAATCATAAAATATTTAACAAGAATATATTTCGATACAATCTATATTTATTATTTATTAATTCTTCAAAAGATGTACACATTACAACATATATCCCTATATCTATATGTCCCTTCCTATTTTTATATAATATATAGATGGGGAGAAAGTAATAAGATGGGGCATTTTAGTAAAAAAAAAAAAAGAAAAGCTGGTTGGCAACACTGTAAATATATAAATATTACTTTTTGGTTTTAGCAGTTAGCTGCCTAATTTGTAGATGTTCTACGGTCTGAGGGGCACTAATTCTTGACTTTATTAATTCTTTAATGTTGAAAGACATTTCTTATCATAGATCTTATTAAGATCAATGGCAAAAGTTCTATAATCAAAGGCGTTTTGTAATTACAAGTATTTAAAAGATGTGATGTGAAATACTCATAACGAGTTTCTCTTACGCCTTTTAATACATATATAAAGTAATAAATTTTCTTTTAACTCAATTTTACATAGTTATCTTAACATGAATACAGAAGTAGTGGGGGAAAGGTACCAACTACTAATCTTGGTAGGTAGAGAAGTGAGGATTATCTAGAGTGCTCTAAAAACCTACATTTAACCTAACTACATTTAAAATTTGAAATTAACTACACCAATTCTGCCCAACTATCCAAAATAATTTTTTTTTTTTTAATAATGTTTTCAAAAATCCAAAAATATTCAAAACCTACTCTATAACTCATTCTTCCGGTTAGCCCGTTTTGCGAGAACGCACTTCCGTTGGAGCCGTTTTCGAGAACATTTCGAAAAACAAAAATGAGTCGTCTAATTTCCGGTTGATGGATTTTGCCCGAATTGTTGGTGTCAGATGCGGTGGTAGTACTAAACGGATATCAAGTTTGAGCTTCCTGCGACTTGTCGTTTTTGAGATATTCTGTTAAAACATACACATACATACCATTCGCTAAAAACACTTTTTCATATTCGGAGGACTCCAAAACATACATTTCCAGTAAAACCTCAATTTCGAAAATCTGGCACGATCGCAATACTTTGTTTTACCCGGGATAAGAGAAAGTAAACCATAAGAAATAGAGGGAAATTGTGTAGTTATTGCACAGATCTATAATTTCCCCCCCAGTCTACTACAATATTTATACAGTAATTAAAACAACACTAAAATGGAATAAAAATCAATAAAGTTTTTTTAGAAATGTGAAAAGGAAGAGGGGGAGACACGGGGTGTCCTGGGGGAGAGGTCGTGTGCAAGGGAGCTCGCACCCTCTGCTGGAGTGTAACCAAACTTAAAGCACCCGCCACATGTGAACATTATGACCTATTGTTGAAAAGACTAGAAAATACATATTTAAAAAACTAGTACCTGCTAGCACAATCCCACTCGGGGTAAAAATATTACAATCACCTCTTCCTGATTTACATACTAAAAAAAAACATGTCTGGCAACAAATCTGCTCCCTAACCATTCCTTCTTTAAAAATGAACCCCGGCCACTCCTGCTGCACTTCTCCCAACTTCCTATTCACAAACATTTCCTCCAAACTCTTTGTGATTACTTTTTACTGCGATTTCTTCACTGTTCTCAACTTAGCTAACCGAACGAAACTGAATAATAATGGCACTCTAGAAACATGCCAGAGTTTCGACAGAAAGTTTAGTGGCAGATCTCATTAAGGTGTCTTGGCAGTTCTCATTAAGGTGACAAACAAGACTTTAAATTTTTTGTTTTAGTTCTACGGTTCGCGTAAACCACGCATATTCTAAAAGGAAGGATTGCGATCGAATCAAATTTCCCAAATTGATCTTTCACCGGAAATACATATTTCAAAAAGTTTTTACATGAAAATGTGCAAACGAAATATCTCAAAAATAAAAAATAGGAAGAAGCTCTAAACTTCATATTTTGTTCAGGCAACATCATCGCATCCGGTACAATGCTTTTTGTTAAATATCATCCGCCGAAAGTGTGACTTTATTATATATTTTTGTTTGCTATTTTATTTAAACTTCACACACTAACTACACACATATCATAATGGCTATCACTTTTATTTGAAACATTTTTCTAGTAAAATTGATTTTGCCAAGATATTTGGAGGATCTGAGACTTTAGGTGCTTCTTGCAATGGTCTTTCAATACAAAACAGTCTGTAGTTGTAAATTACTTCAGTACCCACCTCAGCTGGTGGGAATTAAAGGAACGAAACATAAGTCTTCGGGTCTTGACCGCGACAGTGGCTTGTTTTGCTCATATTGCCATAGGCTACTTTGGGGTTTCGGAATTTAACCTGAAATACAACTACACTGGAAAGGCCTACTCTGGCATGGTGCAAAATGTCGGTTTATATCAAACCACTAACCGGATCTCAGTCCGAATATTAAGTTTGAATCTCCTGCAATTTTTAGTTTTTAAGATATTTTATTCACTAAATTACACAAACACACATCCACAAACTATTTGTTACATATATTTTTCAAACTTCAAGAAACTCAAATGCTACTTTAAGATTTTTTATAATTAAAGGTTGGGTGAAGAACCGCTGATATATGTGATGAAGAGATGCGATATTGTAGAGCTGGAGAGCTCGGTAAGTGCCAGAATGTACATGTTGAACATTTATAAAAACAAATTGGAATGTACGGCAATTAGGAGTGCAATCTATGTGCATACATAATGCATGAGACTTGTTTTTAATACGTAAGAGTGAATTAAGTTGTCTGCTCTCAATGTATTTATTGCAACATGCGCTGCATCACTTGTCCACACTTCTCTCCTTTATTTCATGACGGACCAGCGGTGGCAATGTCTTCTTTTTTTAAAGCCTTTTGAAAGACCTTCGGTCATCTAGTTTCTCGGAAGTCCGAGAAGCTGCAGTTCTTCTCCGTATCACATTTATAAACTCACAGGCGAACAAAAGCGAAGTGAGGGGCAAATAAAAAAGTAATTTGAATCCAGGCGAGATTCTAACCTGAGCCTGGTAATCATCATTATCAACAAGTAGAAACTAGCTGTCACTCTTTTCGGGGTTGGTAGCTCGCTACATTTTTGTAGCCAGATTGCCCGACCTCTCATTTCCACCAGCTGCAACTTATGGATAATGACTGGAGTTGGAAATCAAACTAGAGTCACCTGAAGAATAGAAGAAAGAAAGAAAACCAGTTTTGCACATCCTGCATCTTCCTGCAGTAAGTCATAAAATACAGAAAACTAAGAATAGGCTAGAGTACCTGAACATAATTATAAGTATAATATCTTCATGAACTGCGTGAACCATTTCCCACAAAAAAATCCGAAGAGTACATTTCAGCTTGAGCCAAAGCTCTCTTTGCGTTTCCAACAGTGTGACTGCAGCCGAAATTTAAAAACATTTCAGATGATATAGTGTTTATTGATTCAATAACTTTACCATGAAGTCAATGGCTTCAGGACTCAATTGTACAATAATGGTTTTGACTTGCAAGAAGGCAGGTTCCCATGTCTTTATCGTATTCTTCTTAGGCATACCTTTGTGAACGAGCTGATCAGTCGAAGATAGTAGGAACTCGTTGAATATGGAGACTAGAGGCTGGTGCTCTATTAAATAATGGAGGAACAGAGACATGATAAAGTGAGTCAACACCGCAGACCGCACACCGAGAGCCGGACATGATGGATTGCTGGAGTTAATGGCTGGTGTCCAGCACCACACACAATCAACCCGCTCTCATGTCCTTCCCCTCGCTGCAACCACGGCGGCCTCTCCTTAATCTTCAATGTCTCTCTAGTAATCAAGTTTTTTTCATATTTCTATTGTTGGTATTGTATGAGTTGCACCATTATTCTGAAAAATTTAACCATAATTTCTTACTTGCTACACACTCATACGAAACGACAAACATCCTGCTATCTCCTTGACAACTGGCTTCATTATTTCATTCTTCTTTTTCCTCCAGATGTCAGAATTTGATGCTGGCAAACTGTGAAACCTCAAACTGTAGAAAGTGATTCCGCTGAATTTAGTTCCACATAAAGTAAACATCTGACAAGAGCCAAAGATACATAAATAATGATATAGCCAAACTGGATGCTGCCAATATTCTCTCCACTCACACTTTTATATATAATATAACTACAATTCTTATTTCCAAATTTTCTTTAAAGTCTAATTATTTTCTAAATATTTGATTCCTTTACCTGCCACTTAATGACCTAATGACCAGAAAAATGCTACAGATCCAAGAGAAGCCTGTTTAAAATGGAAGATTACGGAATATATAAGACTTGTAGACGTAAAATACAAATAAATAAATATATTAATGATGAGTTTTATATGTCTACATATAAATTTTAAAGAAAATCATGATTCTTCGTGATCATGTCAGAATCGCGATTAACAAAATAAAATCCTGAAATCGCATTTCCGGTTGATGGATTCTGATCGACCCCTTCATGTCGGATGTTGATGGATAAACGGAATATTAAATTTGAGTTTCCTGTGATTATCCGTTTTTGAGCTATTTTGTTTACTCTCTCTCTCACTCACTCACACACACACACACACACACATACACACACACACACACACACACACACACACACACATATATATATATATAGCTAAAAACTGTTTTTTTCGTAAAGCTTCCTAATTTATACCTAATCAAAACCTGATTTCGGAAATCTGACATGACCGCATTATTTCTCTTACAACGTTATTAAAACATTCGGATATTTGGTGTTAGAACTGTCCAAGGAAGCACTTCCGGATTATGGACGATCAATTGTGTTACTTATCTGGCACAAAGTATCGTATCTGAAGTTTTATGTACTTCATGAAATACCACGATGAAGCTCTCCTCTGTTCATCAACCCTTTGAAACTTCACAGACTCCTTCAATGGGAAGCCTAACATAGAATAGCAAAACAGACTGCATATGTTACGTCTAAGAAATTCAGTTCTTTGATTAGCTAATAGTAAACCAATTGGGTTTTTGTATATGAATTACGTTTTACTAATTCGAAAAATACATTAATTTTTTTAAGGGGGGGGAACGATATCGAATAAATTATTAAAACATACCAAATAAACAAAAACAAGAATAGAAAAGAAGTTGTGGTGGAGGAAATCAGTAAGAGAGTAGCATATAAGTCATTAATTTGGTGCGGAACACATACAGACAGACATAATTACGGAGTGAATAGTGTGTGTGTGAGTGGAACAGTTGTGCGTCACATCTCTGGGAAAAAGAAAGTTGAAGCTCTATAGGCAGAAACAAGTTCTCTAAAGGAGATGGCCGTGCTCAAGTTCGCTCCTTATTTTTTTATTTCTTGTTTTTTATAATTATTTTATAAAGTTTGTGCGCATGTGCATGACTTTAGGTAAATAAAAAAAATGAATTCCTAACAAAACTATAACATTCCTTTCACAATCATTAAAGTTCTTGTCAAATAGGAACAAAATACTAACATAACTAGATTTTACAAATCTGTTAAACTATCACCCATTTTCTGATTGCTCCATTCTTCAACTTCCACTAGATAAATTATCTTCAATCTGGAGCACTAACTTTAGAATAAATATTTAATTGGATTCAAAAGATGTTGTGGTTGGTTCCTTAGAGCTGGAAAGCATTAGAGATATTTTCCGTAATAGCCTGCTTCTTTTTATGGTCATCGACCGGTTTCGGGCGTTCGCCCATCATTAGGATGTTTTTGTAAAAACAGTGTGTAACATAGAGACTTGCACAGAGCAAATTAAGTTGATACACTCAGTGTATCTTGAGACTGACCTGGCTCCCAGCTCGAAAGCTCGATACTGTACAATAAAGTGTTTTATATATCAGGACTTTTTGTCATTTAATTTCAACCATCGTATTTTGTAAAAAAAATTACATTCACTAGACTTCCTTTTAACGTCAGACTTGCTCTTACAGTTTGAGTATAAAATTCTCATAAATGTTGGAACTTGTATTAGTAAATGGTTAGTTGGTTTTTCAACAGGAGTGTAACCACTTTATACAGAAATGGCACTTTGTTGGGAAAGCCTAACTCACAGAGCCGTTTCCAAAATATAAGTTTTAGATCTGTAACTGTGTAGCTGATACAGTCGCAAGTTTAACGAAAATCATTGGCACCATTTCCCGGAAGATTGAAAAATCTGGTGTGAACATTCCCTTCCCCACTCCCTAACAGCACCAATAATACAATGTAATTGGTAAATTATCTTGAAATACTGCAATGAGTTTTATATATATATAGATAAAAGGTTTAGTTGGGCTGGTCATTTAAAAAAAGAAAAGTTGTACAGAGTTATATATGTACACCTATGACTTGTGTGCTAATGCTTTCTGTCTCAAGCAACAGCCACAATTTAAATTTAACCCTATCGTCTCACAGCGCCTGCGAAATGATTTCGGAAAAATATTGGAAAAACAGCATTGCAAGTTTAAAGAAAATTGTAGCCAATCAGAAGCCAATTCTCTAAAGTCGCACACTTTCGGTTAACCAATTTTCTTCATATCTGGAATTCTAGCAATGCTTTTAATGCCTCTTAATATTATATAGGATGTAAATTCATAAATTGTATTGAAATAGTACTTTCAAGTACCAGAGTATCGGTACTTACAAGTGCCGGTTTCAAGAAACCTATCTGCTTTCTCACCCCAAAAATAAATTTTGCCGGTAAAATGTGTTAAATAAACAGACAGGCATTTATGTGTGTACACTGTACACCAAGTTTAAAGAAAGTCGTTTGTGCTTTTTTTTTATATGAAATCGTGAAAAACTGGAGGGGGGGGATTAAAGTAAAGTTGCACTTGTGGTTGATTTATTTTGACCGGATATGGTGTTTGGTACCTCAACGAATTATCAAGTTTCAGCTTCCTGTGAGTTGGTTTTCGTGCACAGACCATTCAGTTAACACAAACAGACCATCCGCTAAAAATTTTAGTTGTGCTCAGAGGCTCAGATCATGTATTTCCGGTGAAAATTCCATTTGAAAATTTGACTAGAACGCAATACTTGCTGTAGCTTAGAGATAGTAGACAAATAGTAAACGGGCATTTCTAGATGTTCATCCCGAGCTAGTGGGTTCGAACACACTATCAACATTGAACTGACTGGAATTTTCCGTTTTTTAATTTTGCAGTAAACCATAGTAAGAATGTTGCGTCAAGGAGCAAGTTTTGCATCAAACTTTGGAAAAATAGTTTTCATAAAATAACACATGTCCCTGGCACTCATGAATATGAAATACAAATTGCTGAAACCCCTATAGGGACAACCATCGCCTATGACACCATGATCCTCATCAAAAATCGTTCAACTTGAGTGCGACATAACTGAAGTTGAATATGGTTTTTCAATATAGGCAATTATCTGGAAAATGACTTTACACTGGTCATTTCCAGCAACACTGATTGTTTGCAAGGAGGCATGGGGCCACTTACTGCATTGCTAGAATTGCGAGTAAAAGTAACAACACTGGCAACTCCAAAGTGCTAATTCAAATAAGAGGAATTTCCTCATACACGGCTCCAACGATTTCCTTCAACACTGGAATGCTGACTGTACACATATGAAGCTATCTACTTTCACTTGAACAATTTTTCAAGGTTTTATGGGAAATGTATGAGGTCGACTTAACTGCGAAGTGCCGCTATTAGTTTTGCGAGGCTAGCAGCCACATCCAGCTAGTCTGTATGTCCTATATAAACCAACAAATACAATTCTCACCATCTATGTTCATGACATAAGCTAAGGTCAACTACACGTGTAGATGCAAGTTTGAAGGAAAATCTGCCAATAAGTATTGTGTGAATTGTAATGGGAAAGGTTTTGTGAATTCTTCAGTCACATGTTTTGAATATTTACTATCTTTAACAGGATATGATTGTTCTGTCCACTTATCTATCTGCCCCCTCGGGGGCATAAAACTAATGAACGGTGCAAATTTGATATCCAATAATAATGTTTTAATTTTAAAATATAAGTAAGGTTTATATAGTGTGGTAGCAGTGGCCAGCTAATCGCCGAGAGAGAATGCAATACATTGGCACACCTGTCGAGCCACTCTGCTCACTTGATTGAATACTTTAACTACCGCACATAATGTTCACTGTGTCGCTGTTATATATGTCTAATAGTTCCATAATTTACCTATTCATTTTCATACAAACATGTGTGATTCTCTCACTAGGCAGCACTGCTATCACTTATATTACATTCAATTTCTACATAGTCGTATCGGCTTTATTTTCTCTCCTACAACCTGCTTTCTTTAACCAGTTTTTGTATTGCTTCCGTTCAAAATTTGAAAAGTGCCATGTTTCTTGGCCGAATAAGTTAGATCGAGATAAAATGTTGTTAATATTTCACATAAATGGGGAAAAAATCCTGGTATGAAACAATCACACAACTTCCTCTTACAGCAACGGAATCCTAAACTTGCAGCTTTCCAGAAACTTCCAAACATCAACTTTTTCGCAAAAATGTAGGAAATGTTTCAGCTGTAGGAAAAATTGTATCACTGCAGACAGCTTTGCAGCAATGTGAAACCCATTCTGCAAGTAACAATTCCGATTAACTTATTAACTTTAACTTTGGTATTTCTTAAACACATTTAATTCCTTTCTGAGTGTACAGTTAATAGAACCCTGGCGGGAGGAAGCCTGAGGACCTCACAATCTAGAAAACATTCCAAAATAAAAATGTTTCACAAAGAGAGAGACAATCAAAACCATTTTTCCGACTGAGGGAAGCTCAAATACCTATTTTCGGTGAAAAATCAATTTCTTAAATTTGACACGACTATGAGAGAAACTGACACACATACTAAAAGCGAGCCTTAAAAGCTTTTTTAGATCGATGTGCTTTTTAAAATTGAAGCATTATATTTTCAGAACATGATTTCTGGTGAGGTGTGAAGAAACACTCTACCCGATCGCAACGCCCGCATCCTGCTAAGTAGGTATTAAGAAAATAAATACCAAGAATGAAATAATTGCACATATTATAATCCAAGAATGCAGAATGTTAAAGTAATATTGAGTAAGGACATGGAGCACACATGGGCGTCACCACTCATAATTCTGAATGAAACTGAACACCTCTGCTGACTAAATGCCAAGGTGAACCCCTCACCCTGCTTTTATTAAATCCTATTTGCATGTTTGTTAAATACAATATATTACTTGCTACAAATCTGTTTGTGCTAAACTTTACGAAAATGCAACAGGAAACTGTAGAGCAATGCACACTGAGAAAAATAGTGCAATAACATTGGGCTAAAGTATTATTAACACAGCGTTTTATGTAGCAACATGGCCACTTTCCAATATCCACCACAGGGGGTGCTATTCTGATCTAGTTCTTACCAAATATTAAACTTTATATATTAGTTTCGTTTGAAAATATCGCTAGCCGAGCGAGAGAAAGTAGAGCATGGAGGGGGCCCAAAAAGGAAATATCTAAATATATGCAACAATGAACAATATCCCTAATAAAAGAACAACAGACATTATTACGTGTTGGCAACAATGATCACCGGGCTATAAATCGATAACTTTCGTGCAGCTGTCTGTTACTGTGGAATATGTATCGATTATTTTATACGTTTCTAGTATATTTTGATAACTGTTCACAGATAACAGTAGATACATGACAAGAGCGCACTGTGGCTCCTCTTTCAACAACTTTCACTTCTGCCTACATCATAAACACTTTCATAAATTTGAATGTGACTAATAATAAGAACAAAAGCAATAAATTTGGTTAATTATCGAAGAAAATTTTTTAAAAAACAACTTGTCAACTTGAAATAATTCATCCTCCAATGCTCTTGGTTCGCAGGATAGCTGTTTGTTTATCAAGTTGTATCAATGAAAAATCGGAACCGCCAGTATTCGCCGAATGCTGAATGAACCTGGCCTTTGGCCTACCCAATTTTATAAACACAAATGCATATTTTATTTGCCGTACCAAGCTGCGTTGGATAAGTTATCGATGTTGCTTGTCTCCGCACACTAGCAACTTTTTCGAAATCATTTTTTCAACAGGATGTAATGAATCTAATTGGACACAAATTAGTGCACAAGTGATGTCATCGTGGATGTTCTAGCCTCTCGGCACGTACGTTATCGTCATAAACAAACATGAGGCTAGAAGAATCAAGTAGACATAAAGTAGCCAAATATATAGGAGAAACGACCAGCGGTTAGAAATATAAAACTGAGAATATTCCGATATTTTTAAAAAAATGTATGAATAGAATTATGAGGAAATTCAGTGAGCACTGACGACTGAGCGCACTGAACCTGGAACTGAAGACTGAGCGCACTGAACCTGGAACTGAAGACTGAGCGCACTGAACTGGAACTGAAGAGAGAAAGATGAAACAGATCATCATTTTTATTTATCACATAGCTTTTATTCTTACAACTTGAAAATAACTACGTAAATTTCAATCATGCAGTAAGACCTGAAATTGTTTGAAAAGAATATGTGTGGAACTTTAAAAGTTCTCGCAAAATAAATTATTTCAACAAACTATGAATGTCAATACTTACCAAACAACATTCGTATTAGCACTTCTAGAAAATATGATCAATCATGTTTGCTGCACGGTGTAACTTGCTTTTACAATACTGCCAACAAAAACAAAGCAGTATAACGGCTTTACAACTGTTTAATCGCCCCCCAATGAAAGTAACCGATGTGCAAAAGTTCCGTAAGCTCACTTTTGCAGAAAATAATCCTCCAAAGACCCCCCCTGAAAGAGAATCAATTTGGGCAGTAAATAAATGCAAAATTCGGAAACAATAACTGCCAAGTTATTTTTGAATTGGTGTAAAATAAAAGTTTATTGTTTGAATCCTTGTCTAACCAAGCATAGTAAATTATATGATTATTTTTTCTTTCTCTTAACCAACCTAGCAATAGAAACTATTGTAACGGGTCAAAATTTCAATATCAAGTTTTCACCGGAAGTACACGTTTGAAGTCCCTTTATTGGATTTTAGACAATCTCTGTCGGTGTGTGTGTAAACAGCAAAGTTCGGAAACGAAATATCGCAGAAAGGACAAACTTGACATTCTATTTCACCATGACAATGGCATCAAAATCCCTTAATCTTGTGTCACCTCCGCGTAACAGTCGAGCGCATTACCCGTCTCTACACGATGTATTTAATAATAGATCGAAATTTAAAAAACAAATCCGAAATTACAATTAATTATAGTGGGTAACTGTGTGGACTGAGAACAAAACAAATATTCGTCTTCTTTTATGCGAATACTACCGAATGCCAAATATTTGTTACCAACAATTCATCAACATTATTAGGTATATGTCGGTTAATTAAGAAATCGGTAAATATCGTAGTTAGTATGGTAGTAATATTAAAGTTAATATGGTCGAATGTTATATTAATATGGTTGGCGGCCCTTGGAAGCACATTTTTATACAATCGGTGAGTTGGCGCCAAAGTAAAATAGAAATTAAATTTCGTCAATGTTTCGAATAATTTGATTTGATTTATCAGGTTATTAGTATGTAGTGCAATAATGTGTGGCTGTAGATTGATTATTTCTGGCTATGACAACTGTAGAAATTTGCATTTAACGAAACGTTTGACGTTGAGATCATTTTTATCTTTACTTTGGCCGAATCTCAAGTAATTAGAAAAAAGGACGAAGTTTATAAACAATAATCTGGTGATATTCTTTTAGGGTTTAGCAAGTATCGTGGAGGGAGAGCGAATAGCAAACAGACTTGATTAAATCAACCTAATTAATGCACCAAATATATAAGACTGTTGCCAATAGGCCGGAAACTGAAGCAGTACTTCGCAGCACACTTGGAGGCCCATGCCTCTGACTGTTCAATAAAACGTCAATTTATTTCTCCTGGCTAACCTAACCTGGCACGTCAAACAGATAGTGCGGGTAAAGTTGTTACAGGGTTCCTACAGACTACTTTTAAGTATCCAATTCAAGCAAGTGTCGTGGAAGGAAGAATAAATTTTTTTTTTTTTACATAATTTTATCAATAAATACTTAAAAGTGAAAAACTTAAAAGATTAATATTTCGGATTATTATCATGGAGAAATAATGCGGAGAGGACAAAAGAACATTGGTATAGATTATGTCCAAAGAAATTTCTCTACCAAAAATGGACAAATGAGGAGAGGTAAGTAATGAAAGGAAGGAGAAAGGGGGCCAGGTGGAGCAGGAGGGAAGGAAGATGGTAGTAGAAGACGATGACACAGACACAAAGTGAAGTGTGTGGCGCTGCATGCACTGCCTTCACCATATCACAGCACATGTTGCATAAACAAAAGGGAGAGACGTGAAACAAACACATAATCCAGCTGCGGTAAGGTGGGGCGCACTCCATGAGAAATATCGGACTAGATCCTTCAGCACAGTCATGTACACTTGAATAAATACACTAAACACTCAGCTTTGGATTTATTAGTGTAATCTGGGCCACTTAGCACTAGTACCAAGAATTTAAATACCCTATGGGAACTTGGACATCTCATTGGGCTGTCCTGCAACTTCTCTTACAGCAATCTTAAAAGATGGAAGACCGGCATGCCACGGACATATAAATCATTCTCATTCCTTTAGTGATCACCCGCAATATTTTGGCCAGGCTACAACACTAACAAACCTGGTGTGAACACACACACACACATACACACGACTTTCTCTTTTAGTTAATAAATATAAAATGGCCAATTTTATTTAAACTTCAAATTGTACTCATTTGTCTTAGAACATAAATATAGAGGTGGTGGGGGAGTACCAACCTACCCTAGGGTTGGTTGATATAAGTGATTATATTGTAGCCCACAATAGAGGGTCGATAACATTGGATCAACCTCATTTATGATTTGCTCTCCGTACAACTACCTAAAATCAATATTTCGGAAGACGTTATAAACAGGGTGAAATGCTTCAAATAAAAGTATACAGACAGTATGTAGACATATACAGACAGTATGTACACATTATATATACAGTATGTAGACAGTATATAAAGTTTTAAGATAAACCATTGGAGCTATTTCAAGAACATCGCGAAAAACTGAAAAAAAAATTCAGTCAAGTCGTACTTCCGGTTATGCATTTTCCCAAAACCTATTGTC